>JAJOOS010018882.1:0-44649 GCA_029582725.1 Solanum chiquidenum | reverse complement strand
TTCAGAATCTTTCCTTACGAATTTTTCTGATTTTCTTCTTCTTCTTCTGCACAAAGTTTCTTCGTGTACTTCACTGCTGTTGAGTGGTTCGCTGACACAAGAGTTTTGGGTATCAATACACTGGTGATTGAGATCATTCTATCCTGGGAGGACATATTCCAAATCAAACCTCGGATACTAGAGGGGAATAATTTCCTTAAGGGGACACTGTGCATTCAGTGGACGTGATCTTTTTTTCTGATTCTGTTTTTCTAGATTGTGGTACGTTTAGATCTCAACTTCCAAATCTTCTTATTTAGAATAGCCATAGGCTCTTCGTTGATAGCCAATGACTCATCAAGTTTTAACAAATCAACTAAAGCACGTGGAACTCATATAGGATATACTGCCTCAACATAGAGACAATAAAAATTGGGTGAACACGTAAAAGAGATGGAGTTAAGGATACTAATAAGCCACCTCTCCAATCTACTTCTGGATCACAAATGGGCTAATGAACTGATAAACGCTCAACAATGTCCCATAATTTAGAGCATATGCATTCCTATGAAAAATAAATACCCAACTTATGAGGTCGGGGTCGAACCATAGGGATTTATATATTGTATTCTTCTTGTATAGTATTCACCACTCAAACAAGATATCATATTTATTTCCCAAGAAACAAATACACACACACACACACTCACTCACACACACACACACACACATATATATAGGATTTTTATAATCACATACTTAAATTCTAAACATTAGAAACTCAAAAATAAAAATAACTAAATATGATAAAATGAAAACACTCAAAACAAACATCACTCGCTATTGATTCCACCATCATTCGCTAGTCCAAGAATTTAGCAAAACATTTTTGTACAATTATGGGCAATCACTCTTTTAAGCACAATCCTAAAGCATCTAAAGTCAATGGGATGAACCTTCTTTCTTTGCCTAAAGATTCACACGGATATGACATATTCATGCAATTCAATTGAAGTAAGACATCACAATTCAAATGAAGGTTGCATTGTCATGCATATAAGAGAGTATCCCACACACATTTAACGATATAAATTTTAAAGATTATAGATCTTGCGAGAACACTCACGCTCACAAATGAATTCAAGCATGTACACATTGACCCATAAGCATACCTTTATGTTGATCGCAACAAATTTAGATTTGCAAGACTCAAAATCCTCAAGGAAATGCAGATTTAGCTTAGGATTTAGCAAAAAGGGCTTTATGTAATTTCGTCAAGTGACGAAAATGACTCCATATTATTTTTATTTCAATCAGCTTTCCAATCACATTTTTGTTTTTTTTCTTTTCACCTTATTCGTCCTGTGTTTCAAAAATCATTTGTTTCAACTTCAATTTTTATTTTCACCTTGAGGTATGTACATAATGAGCTAGCACCTTAAATTTTATTTTTCTTCATTAATGATATTTTCAGCATTTTTTAATTTCAAGCTCATGGTGCTCTTTTATTTTTAGCTATAACCTCATTCTTGTAATTTTGCACAAACCCCCAAACATAGGCTTTTGCCTAAATTATAACTTCATTCTCTTTTCCTCCTTTTATCTCTCCCAAACATTGGTTTTTAGAATATATCACAATTCATTTGGAAACTAGGTAGACATGAGGGTGTTAAGATAGAAAGTTACAAATGTTAAAGGTATGCAATATGGCTAAAAAAATATGGTTTAGGCTCAATGTGGTTGACTCGGATCATGTTATTTGGAAGGAAAGATTAGGATAGCATGGCTGATAACGCTCAAAGTACTCACAAAATAATTAAATGAGTAAACAATAATTAACAATATAAATACCCAAAAATTGAGTCGTGGTCAAATCCTACATGAAGCGATAATAAATTTGAGAATCCCATAAGGAAATTTAGATGCAAACTAGTCCATTTTAGTAATTAAGACAAATGGGTTGATGATTCCACCAAATTTCAAGCAAGTGTTTGAATTCAATTTTCACATTTCAACTAAATCATGGTTTAAACGAGTAGAAGATGACCTATGGGTGTGTGAGTTAGTGTAAATGTTAAATGGGGGTTGCAAGTGCTTGCTCAACAATGCTAGACAATCATGTATAGAGTGGGTAATCATAAACAACACAAATCTTCTTTCGATCTCAATGCTTCATATTGCAGAATCTCCTTTTGTTCTTATCCATATGAAGATCTAAATCAACCCAATACCTTACGATATATCTCTCTCAAGCAAATTTTGCAATTAGAAATGAAGTTACAATTTTTCTTTCGAGCAAACTACAACAATCAAATTCAATTTTCAAGTGTTAAGCCATTTTATCACTCCAGTTCACTTTCGAGCATCAGCCAAAGATTTAAGCTAAGACTAAGTTGCAACCGTATCCCATCAATGGAACACATGCTAAATATCTCAAATCCATGAATAACTGTAAAAAAAAATTAAGCAAGATACTAGACCTACTAAATTAATTAACACCAAACTCCATAATCACGCCTCTAGAATTTGGTTTTAGCCGAGCATCATAAAAGTGAAAGAAATTATACCAATTATGCTTTAAGCCATGAAAGTACTAAAAATCAACAATAATCTTCAATACCAACATTGAATTAAAACCTCAATTGTCAAATACAAAATTGTTCAAATATTCAAAAGTTTGTTTTAAGGAGATCTAAGACAATTTTTCTCTCTTCTTTGAACTATTTATAATTTCTCTAAAACTTAGTTTGAATCCCATGTGCGACTTGATCAGCGACATTAGTCGGGCCCGTGTACTTGATCGGCGGATCATGCTTTTGTTAAACGACCTAGATAGAAATACTCACTGCTATATGGTTATGGTTTTTAAGGTTGCTAAGATGGTTTTTATGTTTGTTTTTTGAATAATAATGTGATTTAGTATGAAAATAATCATTTATATTGGTTTTATTTATGTTAAATGCGGTACTTAGTTGCACGTGATAATTAACATAAATTGATATATGATAAGGATATAAAACTGATTATTTTTCCTTGAATCATTTGAATCTAAATTTGATCATATCTTTGGAGATATATTTTATTTTTGATCTCTTATTGATCTAAAATTCAGTAGGTTCATGAAAAACGATCAAAATTAAAAAATATTCTAATTTGAGATCCTTTAGATGAATTTTTGAATATTTATTTTTTTTTCTTGAAAATTAATTTAATAAAAAAATTACTCGTTTATGATATAGTGGTTATTGAGATTATTTTATATGGTCTTCATGACTAAATTTTAGTGAACTATTAAGTTCATGTGTTTACTTTAGACCTTCCTCCATATCAGATGAAATTAATACAAGTCACTAAATTTAATCTCTAATTTTTTATAATCAGTATTGACTCTTTCTAGCTGAGTAATATATAATTGGTTCAATGGATCTAAAGATAATGATATTCACTTGATTTAAATTAACAGTATACACTACATCTGAGTTAGTTGTTGTTCAAAATTTATTGGAGTGAATATCTAAAACTACATATGTATGTTGCATAAGTAGCTATTTTCATAAAAAAATTATCATTCATGATGCATGGATATCTATTAGGTGTGTTTTTAATTTTAAAATATTCAATGACTACATAAAAATTGTTGATTTTTGGAAAATAGTACTACAATAATGTAAATAGTTTTTATAATTTTGTTCTATGTTCTTGATTCGTGTATCAATTTTACAAATAATGATATGTGATGAGAATTAATGAATAGAAAAATCTAAAATTCTATTTTGGCAAAAATAACATTTTCAACCAAATTGATCATAATTTTGGAATTCACAAAAAAAGACTATGATTAATATGAAATTTGGTAGATTCATATGAACGACCTAGTAAGAAATATTTTCTTTTGAATCCTTATATGAGTTTTTGGTCATATTTAGCTATAGGGATCCCTCCCTTGATTGCCAAGATTAAATAGTAGTGAAGTATTCGTAACTACTCATATTTCATAAAGGGAAAGTCTGCATTAAAATGCAGCAAGCAGGTTCAGGTCTACAACACCAGTATACTATTTGTATGTCTTTCTATGGGTCGTAGACCAGTCTCTTAGAAATGGAGGAAATAATATATTTGAAACCCAGTCCCAGTACATTTTCTACAGTTCACCATGACGGCCTGTCTTTCTATGTACGAGTCATAGGTAGGTCTTTCTTTGAGGGTCAAGGTTGGTTTCTACGTTTGATGCCTACGGGCCGTATGAAGACCTATGAGCCGTAGACAAGTCCCGTAAAAAATTGGTCCAAATAAAAGGTTTCTGAACTTTTCTGCACTTAACCAGGATGGTCCAGAGAAAGTCCTACGGACCTTAGGTCCAAATCATAGAAGGGTTGGATAGTTATTTTAAGGAGGTTTTGAGTGGTTTCCCTAATTGTTTTAAATCAAAACTAAGTCGTTTTGGCCTTCATCCTAAGGCTTATATAAGGCTTTTTGAGTCATAACTTACCCACTCAAACCCCATTCTCCTAAATCTCCAAAACCTAATAAAATTCATCATCCAAAATTATTTCAAGACTAACAAAAAAGAAGAAGCTAGGGTTGATTCAAGTTCATCAGTCCTCCATTATTTTTGGCCAAAAGTATCAAGGTATGTGGATATTCCACCATGGAGTCCATTTCTCCATGGATCCCCAAGGTTTCTAATTTTGTAAATTAATTTCAATTGATCAAGTTAGGGTTTCAATTCAATCTTTATGAGTTTATTTTAATTAGGATTTATTATTGTTAATTAAGTCTTCTAATGCATGATTTAATGTTGATACTTGATATTTAGCTGGAATTACATTGACCCATGTATAAATTATGATTTTCAAGTATGAACCTATGACCCATGAACCTATGAACTATGACTTTGTGAAGATATGCATGTTTTTATGAAGTAATTATAAATTATTTGGGGATACTTTGAAAGAGTTGGTGATTTGTCACTATGCAACACATTACACATTAGCATATGGATGCTATAAATTCCTTTGAAAAATCATAAAATATTGCGCGGCCATAAAATATACCCACCTGGATGGAATTTCACTGTGTAAACCCATTTACATTTGGATCCCATAGTCTTCTTTCCAGGAGGTAAATAAAAAATCACTCCCTCTTTTTGTACAATTTTTTTCTTTCTAAAGGAGGGCTTGAAACTGAGCCCCGAGCTGTGAAGCATTGCAGACCACCTTAATGATTATTCATAATGGACCTACCATTTAATGTATGTATGTCAAAGTATCAATGATATCGTGAAGGGATTTCTAACTTACTATTATGATCATGACTGTGAATGGTACTTCTCACATATGGTTTCATATTGGTGAATGAGAATGTGGAACAAGAAGCTCATTAAGAAGCTCCTGCAGTTTTGGCAAACCCTTTGGCTGAACAAGTTACCAATGTGGAGTTCCGAGCTACTTTTTAAGTGTTGGCTCAAGCCATGACGGCCTAAGATAATAGGGAGGTTGTGGTTCCCGTGAACTCAAATGTTGGTACGACGGCAACTAGAGTAAGGGACTTCACTAGGATGAATCCTTCGGAGTTCACAGTTCCAAGGTAGAGAAAGATCCTCATGATCTCATTGATGAGCTATACTAGGTTTTCATGATCATGGGAGTGACATTGGTAGAAAATGTGAAATTGGCCTCTTATCAACTTAAGGGTGTTTCTCAAGTTTGGTTCAACCAATAGACGAAAGAGATGGCATTTGAAGTGAGTCTTCTTGATTGGGAAAACTGTAAGGTTGCTCTACTTGATAAGATCTTTCCCCTTGAGATGAGTGAGCCAAAGGTACTGGAATTCATTAAGATTCATTAAGGAAATATGAGTGTGAAGGAGTATGCCTTGAAGTTCACACAATTGTCTAGATATACTCCTACTATGATTGTCGATCCTAGGGAAAAGATGAGTAAAATTGTTTTGGAATTGTTTGAAATGGTGGTTAAGGAATGTCGTACCGCCATGCTCATTAGGGAAATGGGCATTTCATGTCTGATGATTCATACTCAAAAAGTTGAAGAAGAAAAGCTTAAGGAAAGTTCTAGGAAGGCAAAGAGGGAAAAGGCCTGTGATGGTGACTTCTTACATTCAAGGTCTGATGGGCATGGTCATTCTAGGTTCCGACAAAGGTTTTCCGGTCAAGGTTCCACCAATTCCCTGGTTCCTAAATTCAACAAAAAATGTATCTAACCTAAGCCCCAAGGAGAAAATGGTGGTAGAAATGGATTTTCGGTTCCAGCATGACAAAAGTATGGTAAGAGTCATCCGGGAAAATTCTTGATGGGAACGGATAATTGGTTTGGTTGCATAAAAATTGGTCATCGCTTGAGAGATGTCCATCTAGAATTGATAAGGCAAAGGATGGTAGGAAAGCTCCGCCTTGTGGTTCCGGTTCAAGTGCTCCAAAGCAAAAACGATTCTATGTATTTCAAACTCGTCATGATCAAGAGGGTTCTCCTGATGTGGTTACTGTTATGCTGAAAGTTTTTCATCTTGATGTTTATCCTTCGATTGATCCTGGTTCTACCTTGTGTTTTGTGACGTCATATGTGGTTATGAGATTTGATGTTCTTCCGGATTTGTTGTTAGACCCTTTTTATTTCCCTACTCCTATTAGTGAATCTATTGTGACTAAGAGAGACTATAGAAGTTGTCCCATCTCCTTATCACACAAAGTCACTCATGTTGATCTACTAGAGCTTGATATGGTAGATTTTGATGTTGTTCTTGGTATTGATTTTCTCCATTCTTGTTATGCTTTTATTGATTGTAGAACCCTAATGGTAACATTTTAATTTCCAAACGAACTTGTCTTAAAGCTAGGATAATAGTTTCTAAGAGGTTTCATGTATCATCATTGTGTTAGGGATGTAGATTATGAAATCCCTACTCTTGAATCGGTCCTTGTTGTAAATGAGTTTCCAAAAGTGTTTCCCGATGATTTACCCAGTGTTCCTCCCGAAAGGGAAATAATAGACTTCAGTATTGACCTTCTCTCAGATACGCAACCTATCTTTATTCCTCCTTACCATATGGCTCCGGCAAAACTTAAGGAATTAAAGGATCTATCGAAAGATTTATTAGATAAGGTTTCATCCGGACGAGTATCTCTCCATAGAGTGCTCCAGTTTTGTTTGTTCATAAGAAAGATGGTTCACTTCACATGTGTATTGACTACTAGCAATTGAGCAAGGTTACCATTAAGAATAAGTATCATCTCGCAAGGATATATGATATTTTTTATCAACTCCAATGAGCAAGTTACTTCTCTAAGATTAACCTCCGGACGGTTTATCACAAATCAAGGGTGAAGGAAGATAAAATCCGGAAGATGGTTTTTAAAACTCGGTATGGTCATTATGAGTTTTTTTCTAATGTCATTCAGTTTGACTAAAGCTCCGGTGGCATTTAAGGACTTGATGAATAGAGTTTTTAAACAATACCTTGATATGTTTGTGATTATTTTTATTGATGACATCTTCATTTACTCAGGGGGTGAGAATGAGCATAACGATCATTTGAGGATGGTGTTGGAAGTCCTCAAGGACCAAAAACTATTTGTAAATTTCAATAAATGTGAGTTATGGTTGAGATCCATGGCTTTTATATGTCACATTGTTTGCAGATTTAAGAGAATTTGTGAGTCATCATGTTTTGGGGACTGAGATGTATTTACTTGTTCACGTCTTCCATTAGTTTTTATACTATATAAGTGATGTATGGGTTAAGTCCTAATCACTTTCCTTATGACGTATTGGATGGCTTATTGAGACTGATGTTAGAATTCTACTTTGTCAAACTCTTTTGAAATATGAAATGCTATCTTTTGAATTCTTTAATTGTATTATCTTGTATGATGTATTTTAAGTGGCTTGTGAAGGGCCGCTCAGAGTTCTATATGTGATGTTACCCCTAGGGTAAAGGTATTGAGGTAGATCTTAAAAAGACAGATTTGGTTAAGAATTGGCCTAAACCTCTATCCCCTCAAAATATTCAAAGTTTCTTGGGTTTAACTTGTTAATATTGAAGATTCGTGGAAGAGATTTCTTTGATTGCCTCTCCATTGACTGCATTGGCCCAAAAGAAAGTTAAGTTCTTATGGTCGGAAGTGTGTGAGAAGAGTTTCCAAAAATTGAAAGATAGATGTACCTCTGCTCTGGTGTTGACTTTACCAGAAGGGTCTGATGGGTTTGTGGTTTATTGTATTGCTTCAAGGATAGTATTAGGGTGTGTTCTTATGCCAGATGGGAAGTTGATTGCTTATGCTTTAGGGCAACTCAAAATTCATGAAAGGAACTATGCTACCTATGACTTGGAATTAGTGTCGGTTGTTTTTGCCTTAGAGATTTGGAGGCATTATTTGTATAGTGTCCATGTTGATGTTTTCAACAAACATAAAAGTTTGCAATATATTTTCAAGAAAAAGGATCTAAATCTTCTCCAAAGGAGGTGGCTTGAGTTGCTAAAGGATTACGATATGAGTGTTCTCTATCACCCCGGTAAGGAGAATATGGTGGCGGATGCTCTTAGGCAACTATCAATGGGTTGTCTTGATCATGTTGAGGAAGATAAGAAACAATTTGCTATGATGTCCATAGACTAGCTCGGCTAGGTGTTCGACTTGTTGATTAAAGTGAGGATGGTGTTGTTGTCTATAGTGGTTCAGAATCATCTTTTGTGTCAGATGTGAAAGCCAAGGAATGTATTGATCCCATTTTAGTTTAATTAAAGAAAGCGATGCTTAAAATGTCCAGTATGGTTTTCTTCAGGGCTGAGATGGTGTACTTCAATATCAAGGTCATTTGTGTGTCCCCAATGTCGACTTGAGAGGGCAAATTTTATCGAAAGCCCATAATTCCCGATTTCCATTCACCAAGGAGCCACAAAGATGTATCGTGACTTACGAGAGGTCTATTGCTGTAATGGGATGAAGAGGGATATTGCATAATTTTTGGCTAAGTGTCCTTATTATCAACAAGTGAAAGTTGAACACTAAAAGTCGGGAGGTTTGTCTTAAGATATTATTATTCCTACTTGAAAGTTGTAAGATGTGAATACGGACTTTATTGTTGGTTTACCGCGCACCTGGCGACAACATGACTCGATTTGGGTCATTATTGATCATATGATGAAGTCGGCTCATTTCATTCCCTTCAAGGTTCTTATTCGGCAGAAGGTTGTAGTAAGTTGTATCTTAGGGAGATGGTGAGGTTGCATGGAGTACCCCTATCCATTATCTTCATTGGTGGTACCCAATTTACTTCTCAATTCTGGAAGTCTTTTTGAAAGGGCCTTGGTACTCGTGTTAAGCTTAGGATGGCCTTTCATCCTCAAATTGATGGGAAAGTGGAGCACTCTATCCAAACATTGGAGGATATGTTGAGAGCTTTATGATTGACTTCAATGGTAATTGGGATGACCATTTGCCTTTGATTGAGTTTGCGTATAATAATAGCTATTATTCAAGCATTGGTATGGCTCCATTTGTGGCTCTTTCTGGTAGAAGGTGTAGATCTCCTATAGGATGTTTTGAAGTTGGTGAGGTTGCTTTGATAGATTCTGAGTTAGTACATGAGGCAATGGAGAAAGTTCAGCTTATTAGAGAAAGATTGAAAATGGCACAAAGTCGACACCAGTCTCATGCAGATGTTAGAAGAAAAGATCAATATTTGCATGTAGTTGATAGGGTTTACTTGAAAATTTCACCTACGAAAGGTGTAATGAGATTTGGGGAAAAAGGGAAGCTTAGTCCACATTATGTCGACCAATATCAGATTTTGCGGTGTATTGTTAAGGTTGCCTATGAGCTTGATTTTCCTAATGACTTAGTGTCGATGCAACAGATTTTCCATTCTCCTTGTTGAAGAAGTTTGTTTGTGATCCGACGTCTATTGTACCACTGGAGAGTTTTGGTATAATGGAGAATTTTTCGATAAAGAAATTCCGGTTGAAATTTTAGACCGGCAAGTTAAAAAGTTGAGAAATAAGAAAGTTACATCCGTAAAAGTGTTTTGGAGGAATCAAAGGGTTGAGAGTGCTACTTGGGAGGCCGAGGCTGATATAATGTCCCTTTATCCCCATCTTGTAACGACCCGTTAGTTCGTTTTGAACACTAGAGCTATTTCTTTCATAAATTCTAGTAAATTTTAAATAGGAATTTTGAACTCTCTATTTAACTACGGTTATTTAGTTGACATGTATTTATTAAATAATTATTTTTTATTAGTTGTTGGTTAATGGGCTAAGCCCACAACTTAGTTAATACCCTATACCACTTTAGACCATATTCTCGTTTGTAAAGGAAAAATAATAACCTTCTGTGGAAGACTTCACTGCTAGAGTGACAACCAAACCGTGGACCTATGGAATAAGGTAAAAACCCTTTACCTCGTCTGAACATTTGTACTCATGAATATATAAGGTTATATTATCATCATAAGGCTGCCTGAATTGTGAAAAAAAGGATAAATATATTAATATTGTGATTTGAAAGAGCATAAAATTGGTTGCAGGGTTTTTGTCTTGAGAATAATATAATGATTATCTAATGATAATGTAATGTTGAGTAGAGAATTGTGAGGTGATTGAATATTCAATTGTTGGCCTGCAAATTTATTTCTTGGTATGCATTAGTTTGAAACCTACTTTCTATTTCAAATTTTATTCTAAAAATTATCACAACGTAATATAATGTTTAATAATTTTTTATGGGTAATTATATATTAAGTGTATTGTATTATATACATACCGTTATATTTATGATATTTTGGATGGATTAAAACTTAATCCTAGACTTGAATTTGGGAAATATGATAGTTAACAAATTGATTGGCCTCAAAATTTAGGAACTTGATTATAGATTTGGGTGAGTTTTTGGGTCTAAGTTAGACATGTAGTAATATGGGTGTCTACAAACTTGTTTACTTACAAATTATGCATACTTGATAAATTGGAAATATTCTGATGCATTGAAGAAAAGAAAAACATTAGTGAATTAGCTTGCTTGACTTCTGTTCTTCGGTGGAGGTAGGTTATTGTTTATTCTATGCGATAGATAGATTCTTAATAGTGATTGATAGTCATTGAGTGATATTTTGAATTTTCTATGTCCTTCGTTGTTGTGGTTTGGATAATTCATGTGTTGTTTGTGATCGCTCTGAAATCCCAAGACCGCAAAATCCATAATGTTGTTCTTGTTCAATTAAAGTGATGTCTTGAATAAATAGGGCTTAATGAAATATTGTTAAGGAAGTGGAAAAATATGATAAAGAATGACAAATGAATTAACTATATGATTGGATAGGTTGCCACGAGTCGACACGATATTATTGGATCATGTGTCACATTCCGACACAATATTATTAGATCGGGTGTCACGTTCTAACGTGGTATTATTGGATCGGGTGTCACGTTCTAATACGGTAACATTAGAATAAAAAATATTAAGATTACTTAATGTACTCAATCTCAACACATTTCATGAAAAAGTATGGTAGGGAGGCCCGAGTCCTCATGTGTAGTCTTGATACTATTGATTTATTACGTACTGGATTCATGAGTGTCGTCACTTGTTCATGTTGTTTGTTTCTTGTCACCTCCTAAGTGCTATATTTGATATTATACTATTAATTTATGCATATTGGTGTCTATTTTGAGTCGGCCAATGATATCTACTCAGTACATGTTGTCTTGTATTGATCCCTACTTGTGTGTTCCATTGTTTTCCTTTTGTGGAGTGCAGCGAGTGTAGCAACGACTTTGACTCGCCCTCAGCTCTACCTAGTCTCCAGCACATCAGGTTCCAGGGTGAGCTTTTCATTTAAGCTCGTGTTGGATTCTCTCTTTCATGACATGATGTCCTTAGTTTTCGAACACAAACTACTTTATTCTTTTATTTTGGTGTATTTGATACTCTTATACTTAGTATTTGGAGATTAGATGTCTGTGATGTGATGACTTTTATATTTTGGGAAACAATATTTAATAGACTTTAGTGGATTTGTGTTTCTTACATTAATAAGATTTGAGCTTGCGCATTATGGTTGTATTTCGTAAGTTGAATAACTAATAGAAGTTGAGGTTTGAATTTGTCGGTTCGCCCACCTAGGAGGTTAAGTGTGGGTGCCACTCATGACTCATTTTGGGTTGTGACACATCTCTTTCCCTCCCATTTTACTCTAGCTTGAAGTATTTAGCTCCTCATGGTTCATTCTTTCGGATTCATATGTCTTAGTAATTCTCATGTTTCCTCATGCATGCATGCTCATGAAAATTTGATTTTGGAGAATTTCATTTAACTTGATTGATTGCTTTATGATTATGTGCATTTGAATATTGTTTTCATAGATGCCGTATGAAATAAAGATTTTAATTTTTTTTAATCTTTGAGTCGATGTTCCTCCTTAGTTATGTGCTTTTTGATGAAGTTGCATCCATATTGGGTTGTTAGAACTCTTATATACCCTACCCTCCTTGTATTGCCTTTAGTTCTATTCGAGGACGAATATTCCCAAGGGGAGATAATGTAACACCTCGGATTTCAAAAAGGGAATGTCACGACCCAATGGTACCCCCTAGATGTAACATGGCATATAGAACCTCGAAGGACCCAATAAGCCACTTAGATTTCATAACATAAGAAATAGAACAATAGAAGTAAAACTATAGTCCAGTCCAATAGTTTTATAAAAGAAAAGCGGAAGTCTAAAATACTTGTCTCAATAGCCATCTAGTACATTAGAATAAAATTGTGCCTAGCCCATACATCATATCCATATGTTAAATGTATGAAAATAAAACTCTATCCTCGAAGCATGATGACTCACCAAAGCTCAGGAATCTCAAAATCAACCACTAGCCACGAAAGTGTGAAACTTGATTGTCGGACCCTACATTTGGGGAAATGTAGGCACGAGTATGTGCGTACAAAATAATGTACCAAGTATGATATCCATGCATAAAACATTTAAATCATTCCAAAAGAGGACATTTCATTTCATGACATGTAATTGACCAAGCTAAAACATGATATAAGAGAGTTAGAAAACATAAGTCATAAAACCATGGTCAATGCAAGATAACAACTTTAAAACCTTTGAACACATATAAGATACTTCTTGAAGTAACCTTAGTTCATTATTAATGTGGGGAATTAGCCTTAACCAACATAGAGACCATGTGAGGTATAACATGATTCCCTAGTGTCTCCCACACCGAAAAGGGTTCTCCTTCTTGCCAAGGTAAGTACCATAAATCTGAGCTAAAGTGGATCCACTAGCTAATGTATATCTAGACAATCATCCTATGGGGGAACATAGGCTAGGGATAAGGATATTTCTTCTAGAAACATGGCCTCTACTAACGGGAGAACTTCCATCTCAATATCCTCTCGGCGCTAAGCATAAGTCCGACGGAATAGTCATTTCTTCTTGTTCTTATTATCCATGGAAAGGCACATCATATTTACAATCCAAGATAAGGCATCATCCATTGAAAGGTATCTTTCAATAATCAATCAAAGCTAGGTTCATTAGGATAGCTCTTAATCTTTTATTCAATTAGGTGATAAAACCTTTCAACCTTAAAATCTTTATTATGTGAGAAAACTTTTCACATCTTGCTCTTATGTGTTTATGAGAAAATCCTTTCAATAACACATCAACATCATCATCATTGATCCTTTTGTCTCAAAGCATCCTTAAAACATTTGCATAGATTTCATATGAAAATGCATAAATCCACAATTTAACTTTGAAGGATCAAAACCCACTTTCAACCATCAACATTTAGAAAACAAGGGTTAGATATGGATTTCATCATAAATTCATGTAAATATAGCAATACATACTTAATTTCATAAAACTCTTACATTATAATTAAAATCTCATATCATATTATCATAACTTGAAAACATGGGGATTACATGGCTTCACAGGGGAAATAATTCTAAAATTATAGAATTTCATCAATTCATGCATAAGAGATCATAATTCAATCATTTAAATCAATAATCAAAAGAACCCTAACTTAATTGGGGAATTCTAACTTTAGAAATAGAGGAATTTGGGAACTCCATGAATGGAAGGAGTCCATGGAAGAAAACTATCATACCTTGAAGCCAATTGTTAATCTTCAATGGAGGAATTGAGACTTGAGTTGAAACCCTAGGTTGAATCCTTCTTCTTCTTCAAGTTCTAGAGAGAGAAATATTTGAGAGAGTTCTTTTTTTGGTGAATTGAGAGAATGATTTCTATTGGGAAATTTGGGGGTTAAAATACTTATATAGGAGTTAATTAATTAGGAAAAGACCAAACTACCCCTCAAAAATAACTGCCAGCCATGACCCAGGGCTACCAGTCGATGAACCATGGACAAACCAACGTTCCATCCTGCATGACCTTCAATGGTGTTCAGGAAGTTACTTCTGTGGATCTGGACCACAGACCCTCAACCACGGACCGTGCTGCCACCAACGGTCCATGTGTTTGGGTCGTGATTCCTCCTTTCTTGAAACCCTTTTACGTGTCATCAACGGACCACACCTACAATCTGTGGTCCCATCCACGGGTCGTGGGTGACCTTCGTGGGTCGATATCATGCCCCGAGCCTACACCCTGGGCGGGAATGGCACTCGAGAACCATTGCTGGACCAACTGAACCCTTGGCCTGGCTTACTACTAAGCGGAAAACTTATATAATAAGGAAATAGTCTCAAAAGATGAACTCATGAATTAAACTTAGAATGTCTTAAAAGAAACATTCAACTAGCCAAGATGGAAACTCAAGTCTCAAAACATAAGCCAATAACAAGATAAAGATACATGAATAACTAACTATCTATGAAGCCTCTAACAACTGATATGGATGTCGGGACAAGACCTACGACATCCTAATGAACTAAAATGATAAAGTAATGAAACAGGGGTCCTCCAGTAGAAATGAGGCTCACCAACAACTTTAAAGCTCAACTAGAATCGACGATGCCCTGTATGGTGATCCTGGTTACCTGTATCTGCATCATAAAATGATGGAGGCCAAATGAAATCAATATATTGAATGTACGAGCATGCGAGGGTAATTCTAAAACAAGACATAAGCTTGAAAGGAACTGAAAGAAACTTACATGGTCTCAAATCAACTCAACTCATCTCATTTCAGTATAAAGCCATAATATAAATGCAATATAAAGAAAAGCTTTAAGAATATGGATAACAGTTCTGTGTATTTAGAAATACAATAGCACCTCTATATGTATGCAAAGATACAATATAAATTTTGAATGTATATAAAAATACAATTAACTCTGTATATATAAGAATACAAAAATACTTCTGTGGGAGTTTCTCTAACCGACAGCCAAAACTTTAGAGCTATGTGATGATGCATCGTTTTGCCTCACGCTGTCAGGGACGTCATATACCGTGCCAATGGCATAGAACTTAACTACTAAGTGGATCCACTAGTCTATGCTAAAAAGCACTAAGGAATCATCTAAAAAGTATGACCCTTTTCTACCCATGATGGCTACATGGTTTATGGGGGCTGGGAGTTGTATGAACTCTCCCCCATGTCGGTGCTCAATACTACTCCCAAAATATAATACTAGCTCATATGTTTAAAACCATAACTTATTTCTATGGTTTGAGATAATTGCTCAAAAGTTATCTCAAAGGCTCTCTTGGAAATCAAAGTTTCCTCTTTTTCTTAATTGTGAAAGCATCTACTCTTAACTGAAAACCAGCTCAAAGGCTCTTTTGAAAATCAAAGTTTCCTTTCTTGGTTTAAATGTGAAAACATTTACTCTTTTGGAATACATAGTCTCGATATAATCTTTTAACGGAATGATCTTCACTCTTTACTCGTTACTCAACTCAAAACTCAAATCTTAAAAGAAAGTTAAAACATTTGTCAAAGACCTTTGGGAGACTATGAACTTTTCTTGACTTGACTCTTAACTTTCCTTGAATTTGAATTGATGGATTCAAGGATTGTGATTTGTGATAGGGAAGATCTCATGATGTTTAGGAGTGTTTTTAGATAGTTAAACATGAGAAAAGATCAAGAAATCACTGTCTGGAGGCAACTTCGCGATGCGGAGATGCATTTAAATATTTGATCATGATATAAATTTTGAGGCAGAAGGGTCCGTAATCGCTCTGCGATGCGGAGAGAAAATTTCCCATCCTGAGAAACAGGTCCGCGACGCGGACCTGCTACCCAGATTTTCTTGACTTTTTCCTTTTTCATTTTCTAACCCAAATTAACCTAAATTCGATTCTTTTTCTAAAATTATTTTTAGATTTAGATACCCAATAAATGTACACAAGAATCTATCTCAAACTACTCAAGGAAACAACACTATAACCTCAAGAAATTCCTCAATCTCAACCCAAATTCAAGATATAAAGTAATTCAAGAATACACATATAGAACATTCAAACTTCCAGAATTTTTAGGATGACTTCACACTGAAATAAATATGTTTGGCACATGGGTGAACAAACACAACGTTATGAAAGTCTCACATACCTCGTAGGATTGAATCATTGGCGAAATTCACAACCAAAATGGCAAGAACTTGACGAATCTTGAACTTTTCTTCTCCTTTCTTCCTCTTTTGTCTTCTCTCAAAGCCCTAGCTTAATTCTCAATTGTGTAAACTGAACTAACTCAGTTTACACCCAAAATAATTTACTAAAAATGGATTTAATTAATTGGGTAATGAAACGATCAAAATACCCCTCTAAAATCCGGTTTTAACTTTCTTTATCTAGACAGCTCGACCTCAAATGGGCATATATCCTTCATAGGAACTTGAAATTGAGCAAACTCAGTGGAGTTGGAAAGATAATTCAAAATATTTCCTACGGTATCTTGTAGCACACCTAACGTATGCTATGGTGAGAGTTATGGTCATTTGAAGTTGACCCAAAATTCAAATTTAACATAACTTTAATAAATTTCTAGATTTTTCATTCTTTCCAAAAATGGTTCTTTCTAATTCTAGATCTTTCAAATAGCGGGGTGTTACAATATCTCCCTCTTGGGAACATTTGTCCTTGAATGAGATTACTCTTAGTAGTCTAAGGCGTAACATCTAACATCTAGCTCAAACACCCAACAAGCAAAATGTAAATACAACATGCCTATTTAAAATAAAAGAAAAGAAACGGATTAGTACCTTAATTTGGAACTTCTCCGGATTCGAAGAGATGTGGGTATCTCTTCTTCATATCCTCCTCAGCTTCCCAAGTAGCTTCCTCAACAAACTGATTTCTCCATAGAACATTGACTGATGCTACCTCTTTAGCTCTCAACTTGCGAACTTGATGATCTAGAATCTGAATAGGAATCTACGCATACGATAAGCTATCCTTGATACTAATATCTCCAGTAGGTATGATAAGTCAAGGATCGCCCATGCACTTTTCAACATGGAGACATGATATACCGGATGAACTGCTGCTAACTCTTAGGGTAGCTCCAACTCATAAGCTACATTTCCAATCCTCTTGGATATTCTGTAAGGACCAATATACCGGGGACTAAGTTTCACTATCTTAGAAAATCTCATAAAACCCTTCATAGGTGAAACTTTCAAGTAAACCCAATCATATACTTCAAACTCTAAGTCCCTTCTCCGAACATCTGTATAGGATTTTTGACGACTCTGCACTATTTTCAACCTTTCTTGAATGATCTTAACTTTCTCCATAGCTTGATGAACTAAGTTTGGTCCTATCAACCCATCTTCACAAACTTCAAACCACCCAATAGGAGATCTACATCTTCTCCCATAAACAGCTTCATAAGGAACCACTTCGATGCTAGAATGATAACTATAGTTGTAGGAAAACTCAATGAGAGGTAGGTAATCATCCCAATTACCCTTGAAATCAATCACACAAGCCCTCAACATATCTTCTGAAGTGTGAATAATGCACTTTTATTGACCATCTATGTGAGGATGAAAAGCAGTACTCAAGTTCACCTTTGAACCCAAACCTTTCTGGAATGACATCCAAAACTGTGCAGTAAATTGTGCACCTCTATCTGAAATAATGGAAACTGGAACCCCATGAAGTCTTTCTACCTCTTGAATATGTAACTTGGCATAATGCTCTGCTGAATGGGTAGTCTTTACCGGCAAAAAAGGGCTGATTTTGTCATTCTAACAACAATCACAAAAATAGAATTATGTTGCCTGCGAGACTGCGACAAGCTAGTAATGAAATCCATATTGATTATCTCCCACTTCCATTTTGGAAGTTCTATATTTTGCGCAATACCACCGCGCCTCTGGTGCTCTACTTTAACTTGTTGGCAATTCAGACACTTAACAACAAACTCTACAATGCCCTTCTTCATACTACTCCACCAATAAACCTCTCTCAGATCACGATACATCTCTGTGGAACCCGGATGGATAGAATATCTGGAGTTATGATATTCCTCCATGATCCTCTCTTAGAGTTCATCCACCGTTGGTACACATAATCTACCTTGATACCTCAATACACCATTTCCCCCTAGTTCAAACTTCAATACTTTTTGCTAATGAGCATTTGCCTTCAATTCAAGTAAAATAGGATCTTGGTCTTTCTTCTCTTCCAATTCTGACACTAATGATGATTCAACCCATTTATCACCACTAATCCTCCTTCTATGGAATCCATTAGTCGAACTCTTAATCATGCAAGTCTATGCACATCTTTTACTAACTCTTTCTTATCTCGCTCAAAATGGGCGGTACTACCCAAAGATAATCTACTCAAGGCATCAACAACAACATTGACCTTACTTGGGTGATAAAGAATACTCATGTCATAATCCTTGAGTAACTCTAACCACCTCATCTATCTACGATTAAACTCTTTCTCACTGAATACATACTGAAGACTCTTGTGATTGGTGAACGCGTCCATATGAACATCATAAAGATATTGATTCCATATTTTCAAAGAAAATACTACGACAGCCAACTCTAAGTCATGGGTTGAGTAATTATTCTCATGAACTTTGAACTGTCTTGAGGCATAAGCTATAACTTTGTCATTCTACATTAACACACAACCCAAATCAACTCTACACGCATCACAATATATAACAAAGCCTTGCGTACGTTCTGGTAAGGTCAATATTGGGGCAGTAGCCAACCTCTTTTTCAATTTCTGAAAGCTTTTCTCACGAGCTTCAGACCATTGAAACTTAACTATTTTCTGAGTCAACTTAGTCAAAGGGGAAGAAATAGATGAGAACCCCTCTACGAACCTTTTATAATATCCAGCCAACCCCAAGAATATTCTAATGTCAGTTGGAGATGTGGGTCTAGGCCAATTCTGCACTGCCTCTATTTTCTGAGTATCAACTCTAATCCCATCACCGGAAATAATATGGCCTAAGAAAGCCACAAACTCAAGACAAAACTCATACTTTGAGAACTTGGTATACAACTCTCTATCCTTTAGAGTTTGGAGAACTATTCTGAGATGACTAGCATGATCTTCCACATTCCTCAAATAGATTAGAATGTCATCAATGAACACGATAACAAACATATCTAAATAAGCTTGAATACTTTATTCATAAGGTCCATGAACGATGTAGGAGTATTAGTTAAGCGAACGACATGACCAGAAACTCATAATGACCATAACGGTTCCTGAAAGCTGTCTTTGGAATATCACATACCCTTACTCTCAACTGACGGTAGCTAGATCTGAGGTCTATTTTTGAAAAAAAAATGGCACCTTGAAGTTGATCGAAGAGATCATCAATTCTCGGAAGAGGATAGTTATTCTTGATGGTAACCTTGTTCAACTGACAGTAATCTATACACATCCTAAGGGAACCATCCTTCTTCCTTACAAATAACACCAGAGCGCCCCAAGGTGAGACACTTGGTCGAATAAAACCTTTCTCTAGGAGATATTTCAACTGCTCTTTCAACACTTTAACTCTGTTGGTTCCATCCTATATGGAATAATAGATATAGGATGAGTATCAGGAAGAATATCTATACCGAAGTCTATTTCTCTCTCAGCAGGGATTCTGGGAAGATCATTTGGAAAGACTTCTAGAAATTCTTTTACTATTGGAACTGACTGAATAAGATGTATCTCAACACTAGAGTTGTTAACTCGGACTAAGTGATAGACTCACCCCTTGGAGACTAATTTGCTCACCTTAAGGTACGAAATAGAACTAGCAGTAGGCACTGATGAACTGCTCTTCCACTCTATAACTGGTTCACTAGGAAATTGTAACTTGACTACTCAAGTTCTACAATCTATTGATGCATAACAGGCATGAAGGTAATCCATACCTAGAATGACATCAAAATTTACCATATCTAACTTAACTAAGTCAGCCATGGAACACTTGTGATTGACGGAAATGGCATAATCATGATAGACTCTCTGTGCTAGAATAGACTCACCAATAGGTGTGGAAACATTGAAGGGCTCAAGAAGTTGCTCAGGAAGAACATCGAAATTCATCGCAACATAAGGAGTCACAAAAGATAGGCTTACTCCTGGATCAAGAAAAACATAAATATCGAAATTAAAGACTTGGATCATACCAGTGACAACATCTGGCGAATCCTCTTGCTCCTGGCGACTAGTGATAGCATAAATATGGTTTGATCCTCCGCGTTCCCCTTAAGTAGCTCCTCTAGATGTAGCTCTGTCTGGTGGAGAAACTGAAGAAGATTAGGCTTTATTTCCTCCATTACCATTACCATTACCCTGCCTGTTCTTTTGACACTCTCTCTTAAAATGACCATTTTGGCATACTTGAAACAACCGGTGGAGCCATCATGATACAACCCTGAGTGGATCCTACCACACTTAGTACATGCAGGAGGCTTACTACCCCCTTTGTGCCATACTACCTTGAGAATGGGCAGGTCTAGGTCTAAAATTCTGTGAATTCTGACTATTGTACTCACCTTTGTTTCTGGGTGTAGGTGCAGTAGAAGATGATGGAGCAGGTCCCTTTTGTTTCTGTTGGAAAGAAGCCCGATTTGCATTACTCTTTGGCTGCCCAGATTCATTCCTTGATGTCATAGCCCTCTTATTCTTAAACTTTTCCCTATCCCTCAACTTTTCCTCCGCAACTTGTAGGACATGGATCATTAGCCTTTCTATGTCCATTTCCCCTATCAACATAGCTGCCTTTTCTTCCTTGCTTGACAGACGAGACAACCTAGCAACGAATAAACTCATCCTACTCCTCATATTCGCAACCATCTCCGGAGCATAATGGGAAAGTTGGGTGAACTTCAGACTGTACTCATGAACACTCATAGAATCCTTCTTATGAGTGAGGAACTCTCTTATCTTTTCCTCTAACAACTCACGGGGAAATAAAACACCCCATGAAAGAACTCTCAAACACAACCCAACTCACTATTGGCACATCCTCATCCCTATTCTTTTTCTATAGGTCGAACCAGATTCTAACGACACCCTTCATTTGGTATGTAGCTAGTTCCACCCTTTCAGCATCAGCAACATGCATGATCTCAAAAACCTTTTGAAGTTCCTCAACAAAGTTTTCTGGATCCTCAGTAACACTTGAACCAGTGAAGCTTGTTGGGTTCATCCTTAAGAACTCACAGACTCTAGACGTATCAGCCACTTCCTGACAATTCTCTTCCTATTACCCAGCTTAGTTGGTCACAACTTGTCTCAACATCCGAAAGGCTTCATAGAACTCAGCATTGGTGACCTCTCCTTGGGGTTTCACTTCTGGTGCATTAGGTAACCCTTGTTCATGTGGTTCAACATTTCTTCTAGCCGAGCGACCTCTTACAACTCTTCGTGACGGCATGATCTGAAAGACAGGTAAATAATGAGTTAGAAAGAAACTTTTTTATAAAGATACACTCTATTTCACGAAATTAGTATGAAAGAAATGAGATAATTCTGACGTGTCGTAGCTTCTTAATTATAGATGTCGCACACTTCACACCGATAACCAAGACTCTACAGACACAACTTCATAGACTCCCCAGGACTCTTGAACTCTGTTCTCTGATACCAAGTTTGTCACGCCTCGAGCCTACACCCTGGGCGGGACTGGCACTCGAGAACCATTGTTGGCCCCAAGCGAACCCTTGGCCTGTCTTACTACTCAACGGAAGACTTATATAACAAGGAAATAGTCTCAAAAGATGAACTCATGAATTAAACGTAGAATGTCTCAAAAGAAACATTCAACTAGCCAAGATGGCAACTCAAGTGTCAAAACATAAGCGAATAACAAGATAAAGACAAATGAATAACTAACTATATACGAAGCCTCTACAACTAAGATGGATGTCGGGACAAGACCCACGACATCCTAATGAACTAAAATGATAAAGTAATGAACAAGGGGTCCTCTGGTAGCAAATAGGCTCCCTAACAACTCTAAAGCTCAACTAGAATCAACGATGCACTGAATGCTGATCGTGGTTACTTGTATCTGCACCTTAAAATGATGCAGGCCAAATGACATCAGTACATTGAATGTATGAGAATGCGAGGGGAATTCTCAAACAAGACATAAGCTTGAAAGGAACTGAAAGAAACTTACCTGGTCTCAACTCCACTCAACTCAACTCATCTCATTTCAGTATAAAGCAATAATATAAATGCAATATAAAGAAAATCTTTGAAAACACGGATAACAACTATGTGTATTTAGAAATACAATAGCAACTCTGTATGGATTCAAAGATACAATATAAACTATGAATTTATATAAAAATACAATTAACTTTGTGTATATAAGAATACAAAAATACTTCTGTGGAAGTTTCTCTAACCGACAACCATCACTTTCGAGCTATGTGATGATACAACGGTTTGCCTCACGCTGTCAGGGCCGTCCTATACTGTGCCAATGGCATAGAACCGAACTACTAAGTGGATCCACTAGTCTATGCTAAAAAAGCACTAAGGAATCATCTAAAAAGTGTGATCGTTTTCTACCCATGATGGCTACATGGTATATGGGGGCTGGGAGTTGTCTGAACTCTCCCCCTTATCAGTGCTCAATACTACTCCCAAAATGTAATACTAGCTCATATGTTTAAAAACATAACTTCTTACTATGGTTTGAGATAATTGCTCAAAACATAGCTCAAAGGGTCTCTTGGAAATCCAAGTTTCCTCTCTTGCTTAATTGTGAAAGCATACACTCTTTACTGAAAACTAGCTCAAAGGCTCTTTTGAAAATCAAAGTTTCCTTTCTTGGTTTAAATGTGAAAACATTTACTCTTTGGGAATACATATGTCACTCCCAAAACTCAAGGGGTGCAACTGGATCCTAATGCCAGAACTCAGGCCTAAGCCGACCTTGCTGAACCATTTCTACTAGCGCATGGCAGCCATACACAATCAAGAAAACAAACAAGTATATCTCGGCTTAAAATTAATCCCTCGGCCGGTAAAGCCCCTGTCAACAGATATATAAAAGAAACAGCTATTCCCAAAAGTTCATTTAAAGAAATAGCCAACTAGCACAAAAGTCCTGTTTGGGCCGTCGATGCCACCATGATCTTTGTATCGAAACTGAAAGAAGGTATATATCAAGACAATACATTAAACAGCTAACAAGATTCAGAAAATGAACAAACTAGGCTAGCATGGCCATAACGTAACTATACCCCACACAATAGTCTACAGGCCTCTAAGAGTAGCAAAGATTGGTGGGACAGGGCCCTTGCCTACCCATAAAAATATATACAACAAAAGCTAACAAATCTCCAAACTCTGGCAGCTCCGGAGGAAAGGGGATAGCCAACCAGATAAAATTCAATCCTGCTGCTGAGGAGGTCTACTGGGTCGTCTATCGGGACCTGCATGTATGAATTCAGCACCCCAGGCGCCAGTACGAAATAATGTACAGAGTATGTAAGGCAATAGACTATGAGTAGGTATCCTAATATACACGAGTAATCTGATAACTAAATAAGGGATAAGAAAAGTGTACTGACATGTCCCTAAATCTAAACTTATCAAAAATAATAAAACAACAACCTAACCAAAATCCCATAAGCTCGACAGGAACAAACAACACACAAGACCACCAACCTAGGCCCCCATAAGCCCACAAGGTGCCAATCAGTCTATATACCCCTATCAGTAGTCCCCTAGCCTCATATGCAGTCACATATCCCTCTTAGGCATTAATATATCCCCGTAGGCAACACATAGCTCTCTTAGGCATCAACACATCTTATAGACAACTCATAGCACTATTATGCAACAACATGGTCCTGTAGGGAGTACATATCCTTCTTAGGCATCAATATAGCCTTGTAGGCAACTCATAACCCTTCTAGGCACTAATATAGCCCCGTAGGCAACTCATAACCCTTCTAGGCAACGATATAGCCCCGCAGGAAGAACATAGCCCTTCTAGGAAGATATCACATTCTTGCAGCTAACCACAATTGCCCCATGGGCAACAATAACAATCAAATAGTCTAGAAGCAAGCAATTTAGCTATAAGAAACCTATGTGGATAGCCTCCAAGTCGTTTCCAACATAGGGATGCTACTACATGAATAAGAATCCCGACATGGGAGGATTGTATCCACCCGAGCAGCCAATAATCAACAATAATGGCTACAAGTACAACAAGTATAACAACCCAATTACATTGCTCCTAAGCTTTAAGGAAACATGTCGTAAGAAGGGAATATCTTTAACATACCTTTTTCTATGAATTCACATGGCCTAACGACTTTACTCACAACCCCCCTCGATACTACAACAAGGCAGGACCATAATCAACACAAAAGAATAGACGATACTATGATAATCTGATAAAAGATATGTATTTCCGTCGCAAATTGCTATTTGCGACTTATCAAAGCTACAGTAGATGAATGAAGGGTCTTACCTTGATTTTAAGTTCTTAATACACCTCAAACTTTAAAATATGCCCAAACCCCTGCTGTCCACACACCAAAGTACGATATGCTAGGAAATCGATAAAACAAATTATACCATGTTGACGAGCTCAACGAGTAGAACAATTTTTGTCAAGGACTTAAGTCACGAAAATCTGTAACTTAGCTGATCTTAGAAGTGGGTTTTATGAGTTTTCTAGTTCTTACCTAAGAAAAATGAAGGAAAAATGATGAAAAGTCGAAGAAGATGATATATATAAAGTTCCACTGACCTAGGGTACCCACCTCACCTGCCTGCTTGCGTAGTCTTGCGAAAATGCAAATAACTCTCAATTCTGAAGTTGTATGAATGAACGGTTGATGCGTTGGAAACTAGACTCGTAGACCTTAGATTTCATAAGTCGTGGGAACCATAACTTATTATTGACTGGGAGAAAACCTCCAAGACATTTGACCCAAATTTCAGACAAATCTTTTAAAAGGAATTAACGGTAACTTTCGCCAACTCTTATTTTGCCACTTACCTAACTTCAAATCTTATGATACAACCTTTGAACACTTCAAATATCACCTAACACATCATTCTTAATTTATTACCCACCCTCCTGGTCTTTCCACGAAGATACGAGTCAATTTAGATGTTTTGAAATGTCGGGGTGTTACATCCTTCCCCCCTTAGAAACATTCATCCTCAAATGAAAAATCTGAGTCACGCGGTTAAGTCCTTAGGAATTGCCAAAGTTTAGGTAGAGTATAATTTTTAAATGTGACTATCCAGGAACCTAAAACGCAGAAATTCTAATCTAGGCGTCTCACAGGATGACATAAATAGCTAAGTACTATAGCTCCGCAATAATAGTGCGAGCAAATATACAATGACAACAACAATATTTCTAAGCAACAATATATAAAAAAAATCAGATAGGTATCTAACCTCTCTGCACTAATATAAACTGATATGCCATCACCCTGGGGTATGAAACAAGTGAGGATATTTGGACCTCATGCCATCCTCAGCTTCTCAGGTCACCTCTTCTCTATTCTTGTTCCTCCATAAATAATACTTTAACCGAAGCCACCTCTTTGGTCCTCAATTTATGGACCTGTCGATCTAGTATGGCAATTGGAGTTTCCTCGTAGGACAACTCCTCTGTGATCTGAACATCCTCAACTGGGACAACCCAAGAAGAGTCTCCTACGCACTTCCATAACATCGATACATGGAAAACTGGATGAATAGACTCTAGCCCCGAAGACAATTCTTGCTCATAAGCCACTCGTCGTACCCTCCGAAGGATCTGTTATTGCCCAATGAACCTTGGACTAAGCTTGCCTATTTTGCCAAATCTCATAACACCCTTCATAGGAGAGACTTTTAAGAATACCCACTAATCGACACAAAACTCTAAGACCCTTCATCGCACATCTGAGTATGACTTTTGTCAGCTTTGAGTTGTTAGCAACCTCTCCCAAATGAGCTTAACTTGCTCCACTGTCTGCTGTACTAAGTTGGGTCCAATCAATCCTATATCACCTACCTCGAACCATCCAAAGGGGATCTATATTTTCACCGATACAAATCCTCATAAGGTGCCATCCCGATGTTGGAATGATAACTATTATTGTATGCAAACTCAATAATAAGAAAGTGGTCATCCCAACTTCCTTTGAAGTCCAACGCACACGCTCGTAACATATCCTCGAGTGTCAAAATTGTGCGCTAAGCCTGGCCATCTGTCTGAGGGTGAAAGGTTGTACTAAGATTGACCTGTGTCCCCAGTCCTTTCTAGAAGGACTTCGAGAAGATGGCGGTAAATTGTGCTCCTCTATCACAGATAATAGATACTGGGACACTGTGTAGACTACCAATCTCTCTAATATAGAGTCATGCATAGTCTTCGACCGTAAAAGTAGACTTGGCCAGTAAGAAGTGGGCTGATTTTGTTAGTCTATCAACAATTACCCAAATAGTGTCAAAATTACAACGCGTTTGAGGTAACCCTGTAGTAAAATCCATATTAATTTCTTCCCACTTTCACAAAGGTATGGCTATCTCCTGAACTAGCCTAGTGGGCTTTTGGTGCTTAGCCTTCACCTGTTGGCATTTAGGACACTGTGCCACAAACTCAGCAACATCCTTTTTCATCCCATGCCACCAACATATCTCCTTCATATCATGGTACATCTTCGTTGAATCAGGGTGAATAGAATAATGGGAATGATGTGCCTCTTCCATAATCCGATGTCGAAGCCCTGCAACATTTGGAACACACAATCGACCGCTATATGTGAGGACTCCATCTCCTGCTATATCAAATGCTAAAGGTTGTTGATCCTGGGCCTTGGATTGGAGATGCTCTAAGCTAGGATCCTCTTGTTGCCATGATTTTACCTCCACAACTAGAGATGATACTGTTGTGCCTTGAATTGTGACCCCACTATCGTCTGCCACTACCAATATGACTCCCAAGCTAGCTAACTGATGAACCTCTCGCGCCAGCTCCCGCTTCTCAACACCTAAATAGGATAAACTACCCAAAGATCTTTGACTGAGGGCATCCACTACAACATTTGCCTTTCCTGGATGATATAAAATATCCACGTCGTAGTCTTTCAGTAATTCAAGCCTTTGAAGTAGTCGCAGATTTAACTCCTTATGTCTAAAGATATATTGAAGACTTTTATGATCTGTGAAAATGTCAACATGAACACCATACAAATAGTGTCTCTAGATCTTTAACGCATGCGAAACTGCAGTCAACTCTAAATCGTGGGTAGGATAGTTCTTCTCATGCTTCCTCAACTGCTTTGAAGCATATGCAATAACCTTACCATAATTGATTAGAACACATCCCAACCAAACTCCAGAGGCATTACAATACACCGCATAGCACTCTGAACCCTATAGCAATGCTAGAACTAGTGTTGATGTCAACCTGTCCTTCAGTTCCTGGAAACTATGCTCGCAAGCCTCAGTCAACTTGAACTTAGCCATTTTTTAGGCAACTTCGTTAATGGTGCTGAAAATGAAGAAAACCCCTCTACAAACATTCTGTAGTACCCATCTAATCCTAAGAAACGATGAACCTCAGCCGGAGTCACGGGTCTGGGCCAAGTCTTTACGACCTCAATCTTTTATGTATCAACCCTAATTTCCAAATCTGATATGATATGGCCTAGAAAAGTCACAGAGCTAAACCAGAACTCACACTTAGAGAACTTTCAGTAAAGTTCCTACTCTCGAAGAACCTGAAGGACTGCTCGCAAGTGATCTGCATGCTCAGCTTTTGAATGCGAATAGACCAAAATATCATCAATAAATACAATCACAAATGTATCTAGATACGACCTAAATATGCTTTTCATCAGGTCCACGAACACTATTGGGGCTTAAGTTAATTCAAAAGACATTGCCAAGAATTCAAAGTGTTCATATCTGGTTCTAAAAGCTATCTTTGGAATGTCTTTCTCCCGAACTCGTATTTGGTGGTACCCTGATCTTAAATCAATCTTTGAGAAGCACTCATCACCTTGTAACTGATCAAACAAGTCATCGATCCTCGAAAGGGGATACTTATTCTTTATAGTCACCTTATTCAGTTGTCAGTAATCGATACACATTCTTAGTGAGCCATCTTTCTTCCTCATGAATAACACTGGCGCACCCCATGGTGAAACACTAGGCCTGATAAAGCCTTTATCCAACAAGCCTTTCAGCTGATCCTTCAACTCTTTTAGCTCAACAGGAGCCATTCTATAAAGAGGGATAGATATGGGTTGTGTACCTTGTAGCATATCGATAGAAAAATCAATTTCCCATTCTGGAGGGATACCAGGGAGCTCGTATGGAAATACATCTAGAAACTCAATAACTACCGAAATAGACTGAAGAGTTGGTGGTTCTGCATATATATCATGAACGCGAATAAGATGATAAATATAACCCTTAGTAATCATTCTCCTCACGTTAAGATAGGAAATAAACCTACCGTTCAGCATTGCTGTATCACCTTTCCATTCCCGAACTGCCTCTCTTGGAAAGTGGAATCTAACAATCTTTGTCTCGCACTCAACATTAGCATAACAAGACGCTAACCAGTCCATACCCATAATAACGTCGAAATCGACCATTTCTAACTCTACGAGGTCTATAGAGGTCTACCGGTCAATAATTTCTACCGTACAACCTAGATAGACTTTCCTGGCAATAATAGAATCACCAACTGATGTAGATACAATAAACAGTTGATATAATGACTTTGATACTATACATAAATTCTCCGCAATAAATGGAGTAACATAAGACATAGTAGATCCAGGATCTATCAAAGCATAAACACAATGGGAGCAAACAATCAATGTACCTGTCACAACATCTGGTGATGACTCCGAGTCTTGTCGGCTGGCTAGTGAATATATATGGTTCTGGCCACTACCAGAACTAGATGTTCCGTCTCTGCCTCCACCTCTACCTCTACCTGCTAGAGTCTGGGGTCCATGCCCTGTATACTGTGCTGATGAGGAGGAATCTACTGACCTGGTTAACTGACCTATACCACCCTGACCTATAGTTGGGCAGTTTTTCCACCCATGAACCTCTTGTCCCCAAGAATAACAACCTGTGGAACCCTTCCTGCACCTCTCAAAATACATCATACCTCAAGTAGCGCAACGCGGTGGGCTGTCCTAGCCTAGCCTGAACTACTCTACTGCTGAGAGCCTGATGTTCGTGAACCCTCACTTGTGCCTGACTGTCCTTGACAATCAAATCTACTACCTTGGAACTGCTGTGGTGGAGGTCTAGGAGGCCTAATAGAATATCGAGGTTTGGGACCACCCTGAAATCCTCCCTGCGACTCAACGGGCCTGGCCCTCTTCTCTCTCTCTCTCTCTCGACCCTCTCACTCATATACAGCAGATGTTGGCGATCCTCTATTCCCTGTGCAAAGGCATGAATTCGTGAGATATCTATATTATCATTTAGTGCAGCGGTAGAACAAGCATCGATATAGTGTGAGTCAAATCCTCCCACAAATCTACGCACCCTGTCATGCATCGTATCAACAAATGCTAGTGCATATCTAGCCAATGAATCAAATCTCAACCCGTACTCTCGGACACTCATGCTGCCCTGTCGGAGGTTCAAAAACTGGTCCACCTAGCCATCCCTAATCTCTCAAGGCAAATAGTGATCTATGAAAGCTTCTATACAGCTATCCCAAGTGGGTAGAGATGTATCTTTTTCCCTAGATCTCTCCCAACTTTCGTACCACAATACTGCAACATCACGCAATCGAAATGCTGCTAACTCAACTAACTCAGTCGTTGAGGCATGCATGACTCTAAAGATCCTATTAAGCTGATCAACAAAGTGTTGAGGGTCCTCTTTGCGATCTGTCCCTATAAACTGTGGAGGATTCAAGGAAAGAAATTCATAAACTCTCGAACTTCTGGGCCATTCAGAAGGTCCGACAACATCTGGCGCAATTGCCTAGCGCTGTGCAGCTACTAACTGTGCTAACATACATACTGCACTCTTGAAATCCTGGTCAGATGGAATAGGAGGAACTGGAGGTGGTACTACTGGTGGAGTTGGGTTCTGTAGCCCTCGAAGGCTCCTGAAGTGGTGGAGAACCTATAGGGGGTTAAGAAGATGTCTCCCCCTGGGTCTCACAATGGGCTACCTCCACGTGTGGTACCTTGTTTGTACCCTCGCCTACAGCTATATCTAGCCCTTGGCTAGCTGTGGTCTGCCTGGTGTCGGCCATCTATATCTGCATACAAATATCAATTATAAGCCAGAAACCTCAACCCTTAAGACACTGCTCTATAGCACGAGGTGAGCAAAACAAGGATAGTCATTCTAACATGCGCGGTAGATTCTTGCTTAAAAAATGTGGTGCACAACACATTTATAAACAATACTCTACTAGACACGGCTTGCAGACTCCATAGGATACGACGTTGCTTTGATATCAAGTTTGTCCCGCCCCAAACTCAAGGGGTGCAACTAGCAACTAATGCCAGATCTCAAGCCCGAGCCGACCCTGCTGAACCATTTGCTACTAGCGCATGGCAGCCACACACAATCAAGAAAACAAACAAGTATATCTCGGCTTAAAATTAAGCCATCGGCCAGCAAGGCCCCTGTCAATAGATATATAAAAGAAACAGCTACTCCCAAGAGTTCATATAAAGAAATAGCCAACTAACACATAAGTCTTGATTGGGCCGTCGAGGACATCATGATCGCTATACCGAAACTGAAAGCATGTATATATCAACACAATACATTAAACAGCTAACCATTTTCAGAAAAACAACAAACTAGGCTAGCATGGCCATAACATAACTATACCCCACACAGTAGTTTGCAGGCCTCTAAGAGTAGTAAAGCTGGCTAACCATAAAAATATATACAACAAAAGCTAACAAACCTCCCAACTCTGGCAGCTTCAGAGGAAAGGGGATAGCCAACCAGATAAAAGTCAATCCTGCTACTAAGGAGGTCTACTGGGTCTTTTATCGGGACCTACATGTATGAATGCAGTGCCCCAGGCAATGGGGCGCTAGTATGAAATAATATACAAAGTATGAAAGTCAATAGACTATGAGTAGGTATCCTAATATACACGAGTAATCCGATAAATAAATAAATAAGGGATAAGATAAGTGTACTGACCTGCCCCTAAATCTAAACTTATCAAAAATAATAAAATAACAACCTAACCAAGCCCCCATAAGCTTGGTAGGTACAAACATCACACAAGACCACCTACCCAGGCCCCCGTAAGCCTAGAAGGTGCCAATCAGTCTATATACCCCTATCAGTAGTCCTCTAGCCCCGTAGACAGTCACATCTCTTAGGCATTAATATAGCCCCATAGGCAACACATAGCTCTATTAGGCATCAATATAGCTTATAGACAACTCATAGCCCTCTTAGACAACAACGTCGTCCTGTAGGCAGCACATAGCCTTGTTAGGCGTCAATATAGCCCTGTAGGTACTCATAGCCCTTGTAGACACCAATATAGATCCATAGGCAACTCATAACCCTTCTAGGCAGCCATATAGCCCCGTAGGCAGAACATAGCCCTTCTAGGTAGAGATCACATTCCTGCAGCTAACCACAATAGCCCCATGGGCAACAACAATAATCCAATAGGCTAGACGCAAGAAATTTAGCTATAAGAAACCTATGTGGACAGACTCCAAGTCGTATCCAACATAGGGATGCTACTAAATGAATAAGAATCCCGACATGAGAGGATTGGATCCACCCGAGCAACCAACAATCAATAATAATGGCTACAAGTAAAACAAGTATAACAACCCAATTACATTGCTTCTAAACTTTAAGGAAACATGTCGTAAGAAGGGAATAGACTTAACATACCTTTTTCGCTGAACTCACATGGCCTAATGACTTTACTCACAACCCCCCTCGATACTACAACAAGGCAGGACCATAATCAATACAAAAGAATAGAAGATACCATGATAATCCGATAAAAGATATGTATTTCCATTGTAAATTGCTATTTGCGACTTATCAAAACTAGAGTAGATGAATGAAAGGTCTTCCCTTGATTTTAAGTTTGTAATACACCTCAAGACTTTAAAATATGCCGAAACCCCAGCTGTCCACACACCAAAGTACGATATGCTAAGAAATCAATAAAACAAATATTACCATGTTAACGAGCTCAACGCGTAGAACAATTTTTGTCAAGCACTTAAGTCACAAAAAATTGTAACTTGGTTGATCCTAGAAATGGGATTTGTCAGTTTTCTGGTTCTTCCCTAAGAAAAATGAAGGAAAAATGAAGAAAAGTCGAAGAAGATGATATATATATAGTTCCACCGACCTAGGGGACCCACCTCACTTGCCTGCTTGTGTAGTCTTGCAAAAACGCAAATCTCTCAATTCTGAAGTCGTATGAATGAACGGGTTGATGCGTTGGAAACTAGACTCGTAGAACTTTGATTTCATAGGTCGTGGCAACCGTAAATGTTCATAGACTGGGACAAAACCTCTGAGACATTTGACCCAAAATTTAGACAAACCTTTAAAAAGGAATTTACGGTAACTTCCGCCAACTTTTATTTTGCCACTTACCTAAATTCAAATCTTGAGATACAATCCTTGAACACTTAAAATATCACATAACACATCATTCTTAATTTATTACCCACCCTCCTGATCTTTCCATGAAGATACAAGTCAATTTAGATATTTCAAAAATTCGGGGTGTTACAACATAGTCCCGATATACTCTTTTGAAGAAATGAACTTCACTTTATACTCGTTACTCAACTCAAAACTCAAGTCTTAAAACAAAGTTAAAACATTTGTAAAAGACCTTCGGGAGACTCTATGAACTTCTCTTGACTTGACTCTTAACTTTCCTTGAATTTGAATTTATGGATTCAAGGATTCTGATTCTTGATAGGAAAGATCCCATGATGTTTAGGAGTGTTTTTAGATAGTTAAACATGAGAAACGATCAGGAAATAACTGTCAGGAAGTAAGTGCGAGACACATAGATGCATTTAAATACTTGATCATGAAATAAATTTTGAGATAGAAGGATCCCTGACCGCTCCGCAACACGGAGAGAAAATTTCCCATTCTGAGGAACAGGTCCGCGTCACGGACCCAGTACCCAGATTTCCCTGACTTTTTCCTTCTTTGTTTTCTAACTCCAATTCGCCTAAATTCAATTATTTTTCTCAAATTCTCTTTAGATTTAGATACCCAGTAAATGTACTCACGAATCTATCTCAAACAACTCAAGGAAACAACACTATAACCTCAAGAAACTCCTCAATCTCAACCCAAATTCAAGAACGAAAGCGATTGAAGAACACACATCAAGAACATTCAAACTTCCAATCCTTTTAGGACGACTTCATGTTGAAATAAATATGTTTGGCACGTGGGTGAAAGAACCCAACGTTATGAAAGTCTCATATACCTCATATGATTGAATCCTTTGCTCCACAACCAAAATCGCAAGAACTTGACGAATCTTGAACTTTTCTTCTCCTTTCTTCCTCTTTTCTCTTCTGTCAAAGCCCTACCATAATTCTCAATTACGTAAACTGAACTAACTCAGTTTAGACCCCAAATAATTTACTAAAAACGGATTTAATGAATTGAGTAATGAAAAGACCAAAATAACCCTCTAAAATTCGGTTTTGACTTTCATTATCTAGACAACCCGACTTCAAATAGGCATATCTCCTTCATACGAACTCGAAATTAAGCAAACTCAGTGGCATTGGAAAGATAATTCAAAGATATTTCTTACGGTATCTTGTAGCACACCTAAATTATGTTGTGCTGAGAGTTATGGTCGTTTGAAGTAGAACCAAAATTCAAACTTAACATAACTTAGACAAATTTCCAGATTTTTCATTCTTTCCAAAAATGGTTCTTTCTAATTCTAGCTCTTTCAAATAGCGTGGTGTGACAATCGACACCTGAAACTTTATGAAATCAATTATCTTTCCTTCTTTTGGATCAGGGGTATTATAGGGAAAGACTACATTAAAATGCAGCAAGCAAGTTCAGGTTTATGAGACCAATCTATGATCCATAGGTCTTTCTATACGTTGTAGACCAGTCTCCTAGAAAGGAAGGAAGTATTTTTTTTGAAATCAGGTCCCATGATCTTTTCTATGGTTCACCAGTACAACACATCATACTTTGTACGAGTCGTAGGTTGCTCCTACACTTAGTGAAATTTTGAGGGTCACAATTAATTTCTATGGGTTGTGTCTACGGTTCGTAGGAAGACTTGTGAACCTTAGACAAGTCCCGACAAAATTTGGTCCAAATAAAAGGTTTCTAAACTAGAATTATAAAGAAACCATTTTTGGAAATAATCAAATTTGGAAAGTTTGACAAAGTTAAGCTAAGTTTGAGTTTCAGGTCAACTTCAAATGACCATAACTCCTATCATAGAAAGAGTTAGGTGGTCTACAAGATATCGTAGGAAATATCTTTGAATTATCTTTACAACTCCATCAAGTTTGATCAATTTCAAGTTCGTATGAGGGAGATATGCCCATTACAAGTCAGGCTATCTACATAAGGAAAGTCAAACTAAGATTTTAGGAGGGTATTTTGGACTTTTCCATACCCAATTAATTAATTCGTTTTTGGTAATTTAATTGGGGTCTAAACTAAATTTGTTCAGTTTACACAATTGCAAAATCACGCTAGGGTTTTTAGAGAAAGAACTCATGTGATGACCCAGACCGTCGTGATTGACACCCACACTAACCCTCCGGTGGGATTGATGAGTTTCTTGAGATGGTTTTATTAATTTTAAGAGTTGTTTTGAGTTAGATTCTTGTGTACATATTTTGGATGCATAAATCTAAAGAGATATTGATAAAAATAATCGAATTTAATTGAATTAAGGTTAGAAAATTAGCAGAAAAATTAGTCAGGGTCTACTTGGGGGAAAGAGCCACTGATACGCCAGTAGGGTTGGTGTGGCGCGCTAGTAGTGTAACACCCCAGAAATCTAATGACCTAACCTAACATGTAGTCTAGTAGCCTAATGAAGTTAAAATGTAAGGTTAGAGTCCTAAAATAACTTCCCTAACGTATTACTAGGGTTTTAGTGCCTAAACGTCAAGGCACGAGCCCCAAGAACCCCTCAAGGGTCCTTAAGGAGGACCCAATGGAAGGTCCAAAAAGCTGTAAAATACAACATGAACAACGTTTGGGCACCCACGAGTGGTGGGTGGAACAACGCTCCATGGTTAGGAGACGTGGTTCGAGACTTATTCTCCCCAAATCACCATAAAAACTTACATGTTCCAGTCCCATTCCACGAGCGTGCAGTACGGTCCGTGGACCAACTCACTCCCCGTGGAAGGGTCTCGTGGGTGAGGCCTGAAGGCTGGCCAAGATGACAAGCCCCAGCCACAAACCACGAGTGGTCAGTATGGTCTGTGGTTCCATCCACGCCCCATGGATGGGGTCTCGTGAATGGGGGCCTCGGAAGCTGCCTTAAGTCGTCCAAAGGTGCAAACATTTCATTAATTCCTAAATTAATTATTAAAGGTTAAGGGCGGTTTAAATTAGTTATTTAGACATATATAAGTATATATTAACTATTAACAAAATCTTTTAACACCTCACAACTAACAAACTCAAAACTCAACCAACTCTCCACCCAAAAATATTCTCTCTCTAAACTCCATTGAAGAACAAAGAAGAAGGAAAAGATTAGGGTCCAAGCTCCAAGCTTTTCACTCCAATTTCGTGGGAAAACATCAATAAAGGTATCCGAACCTTGATTCATGGAACTCTTTTCTCCATGAAGCCCTTCAAACTATAATTTCGGAATTGGTAACTTATAAAAAACTAGGATTTTCATTCTAGGCGTGGGTTATTCCAAAAAAAACAATTTTATTATGTTAATTTCATTATATTATGGATGATTTGATGTTTAATGGTGATTTTTATTGTAAAATATCCCCATGAACCCATGAACACCCCCATGACCCCAATTTCATGAATTGTGATGGGTGTATTGATGCAAGATGATTACTATGAATTGTATCTATGCTAATCTAGTTATTGAATCTTGTTTTATTCATGCCTATTGTAGTATCTTTAGGTGTAATTGTGAGACATGATTCATAACCCTTGAGAGGGGTAAATTTCTAGGGTTTATACATGTTGATGAATGTTGTGTATGGACTCATGATTCACTTAGAAAGTGAAGATCCTATGACTATTGTGTAAATTTGAGGTATTGTTGAAAGGCCATTCTTCCCTTACCCTTACACTTGATTATGTATGAATTGCCTAGGATGATGATAATGTTGTTGTGTTGATTGAAAGTCTATTCTCATGAAAACACTATGAATAATAATATGAAAGGCTTACTCACATGTTAATGATAATTCTAAGGTTGAAAGTACATTCTCACCTTAATGAATCTATCAACTATTTTATGAGTTGTATTAAATGAAGGGTAAAGCACTCCTTCACACATGTAAATACAATTCAAGACTAATTATTTATATTTAGGAAATAATACTTAGTAGTGAGTGGATATGGAAAGTGAGGAAAAGGTCCCTCCGCCAATGCAATAGGTTGGGTCATCTAAAGTAAACTCATGAGATGGAAGCTTCTCAGCCAATTCAATAGGTTGGGTTTCTAGAAGCAATCTCCCTATTCCATAACTATGTGCCCACATAGGTCTTTAGCTAGTGAATCCACCTTATAGCTATACATTTATTTCTACCTTAGGCAAGTAGGACACATTCTTTTGGTGTGGGGTTAAACGACACCGGATTCCATGTAGCTAACATGGTCTATGTCATTTATGGCTACTTTTCCCTATATAATAAAGATAATGAATGAGACATGAACTATACTATGATTTCTTGGTGAGTTTTACTTAGTAGGAGTGGGGGTATGGGAATTCACTTCTACATTGCACAAGTAGACTTAGTAGGATGTTATGGGATGGTTCCTTTATATTATGATGTGATTTGAATGTATGCATGTATGTTGAATAGATAGTTGTTATGAATGACTTTCCTTATAATTCAAGTAATGTACATGACTATTTCCTTATTTAGGGCTATTGATTTTGATGAGGTCTAAAGATGATATGTATGACTAAGGTAGCTTCAAAATTGTACTTAGTTTTGTTGATATTAGGGGATGCCAACAATACATTGTACAAGTGTTCCTTAGGGGTTGCTAAGGTATTAATGTTACTATGTTGTGAGTATAACTGTGATTAAAGCTTGTCTTTTTCATTTAAAATGCATGTTTGTTTTCAAACTTAATAAATGCATACTTTGCAACTAAAATGTCCTTTTTATCATATTTAAAGGATTTTATGCATGTTTCCATACTTAGTACATATTTGTTCTAACCCCTTCTTGCTCTACATTTTTATAAGTGTAGGTTCCGGCAAGGTGACTTACACTCTCTTTTCTTGAAGAGGACTTGGATTGCTTATCTCCAAGTTGTGGTGAGTCCTCATGTTCGAGGATGGATTATCCATTTCTTAGTTTCTATTATACTTATCATAACGAGACTTTTCTTGATGTCAAGAGCTAAGTCCCAAACTTTGTATTCCTACGTTTTAGATGGTGTATGATACCAAGTCTAGATTCCTATGATTTTTCTTTATGAAAAATGAAGTTTGACTTCTATTGTAAAAGTTTTAAATTTTTCCTCATTATTTATATGCCTTATGTAATGATGATGCTAGAGGCTTGTATGAAACCCCTTCAGGGTCAAGTACGTCATGTTACGTCTAGGGGGTACTCCTGGGTCGTGATAAACATGGTATTAGAGCATAAGGTTTTGGGAATAGTATTTAGGTTGATGTCTCATGAACCACGTCTAGTAGAGTCTTGTTCATGAGTGTGAAGCACGCCACACTTATGAATGAGAGGCTATAAGATGTTTAGGAATTTTCACTTCTTTCATTACTCTTTAGTCGTGCTTTGGAGTCCTAACTGTATGAAGTCCTTTCTCCTAACCCTTCTCTTGTGATTATAGGCAATGAATACAAGAAGAGGGAATGCAAGGAGGATACAAGAGGAGAATGTGAATGAGGGAGTTCCTCCCCAAGCTCCTCAAGATCCTCAAGCTCCTAATGATGAAGGGGATATGACTAATGTGGAGATAACGGTGGCTCTCCAAACCTTGACTCAACATATGACGGTTCAAACACAAGACGTCACCACTCAAGCCCAAGCTATAACGACACAAGCAAATAAGGAAGTTAGCCCCCAAGTGAATCCTAATGTGAGCACCATGGCTTCAAGGTTGAGAGACTTTACTCGAATTAACCCTCATATGTTCTTTGGTTCTAAAGTGAATGAAGGCCCACAAGAGTTTTTGGAAGAGGTCTACAAGATAGCGGATGCTATGGGAGTGACTTCTATAGAGAAAGCCGAACTAGCCGAGTATTAATTGAAAGATGTGGCCCAAGTATGGTACACTCAATGGAAGGATAATAGGGATACAAGAGTGGGTCCCATTGGTTGGGAATTGTTCAAGAATTCATTCCTTTGTAGGTTTTTTCCACGGGAAAAGAGGGAAGTAAAAGTACAGGAATTCAGCAACCTTCGTCAAGGAGGTCTGAGTGTCCAAGAATACTTTTTGAAATTTACTAAGTTGTCCAAATATTCCCCATCTTTAGTGTCTAATCCTAGAGATGAAATGATCCATTTTGTGATAGGGGTGTCCGACTCAATTAAGGAAGAATACCATGCGGCAATGCTTCATGACAATATGGACATTTCACGTCTAATGGTGTATGCTCAAAAGTTTGAGGAGACAAGGTTTAGAAAGAAGAATAGAGAGGTAAAAAAGGCAAGGAGCGATGATGGTAATTCTTCTAAGGGTAAATTTGAAGGTCAAAGTGGACCAAGGTTCAAGAAGAGTTTTTCCAACCAAAGCTCCTCTAATTCTCCTAAGATCAACAAAGATAGGATGTCTAACCCTAATACTCAAGGAGGCAATAGGAGTGGACCTTCCATGGAGAGGCCTACATGTGCCAAGTGTAGTAAGAAGCATGAGGGAAAATGTCTTCCCGGTATGGGTATGTGCTATGGATGTGGAAAAAGTGTGCATCAATTAAAAGATTCTCCAACCCGTATGGCCAAGGCAAGAGAGGGAAATCAAACTCCTCCTAGTGGTTCCAATTCCGATGCTCCTAAAAAGAATCGTTTCTATGCTCTTCAATAAAGAGGTGACTAAGAGAGCTCCCCGGATGTTGTAACGGGTATGTTGCAAGTCTTTTCCGTTGATGTTTATGCATTATTAGACCCTGATGCCACTTTATATTTTGTTACACCCTTCGTGGCTATGAAATTTGATGTACTCCCCGAAACCCTAACAGAGCCTTTTTCGATTTCTACCCCGGCTGGTGAATCAGTTGTAGCTAAAAGAGTATATAGGAGTCACCCTATTTGTTTGTCTCATAAAATCACTTTGGTTGATTTGGTAGAATTAGACATGCTTGATTTTGATGTAATTTTAGGCATGGATTGGTTGCATGCATGCTATGCTTCAATATATTGTAGGACCCGGGTGGTCAAATTTCAATTTCCAAAATAGCCAATTTTAGAGTGGAAAAAGGGGGAATTCTATTCCTAGAGGTCAATTTGTTTCATGTCTAAAATCTAGAAAAATGATCTCAAAAGGATGCATGTATCACATTGTTAGGGTTATGGACGTTGAGTCCAAGACTCCTTCTTTGGAGTCGGTCCCCGTAGTGAGTGTGGTTCCTGAAGTTTTCCCCGATGACTTACCCGATATTCCTCCCGAACGGGAAATAGACTTCGGCATTGATATTTTGTCGGATACACAACCCATATACATTCCCCCTTACCGAATGGCTCATGCCGAATTAAAAGAATTAAAGGCACAACTCAAGGATTTGCTAGACAAGGGTTTTATATGACCAAGCATATCTCCATGGGGTGCACCAGTATTGTTTGTGAAAAAGAAACATGGGTCCCTAAGGATGTGTATTGATTACCGCCAATTGAACAAGGTCACTATAAAGAATAAGTATCCATTTCCTAGGATTGATGATTTGTTTGACCAACTCCAAGGGGCTACCTTTTTCTCCAATATAGATCTTCATTTGGGTTACCATCAACTAAGGGTAAGAGGTTATGGCATTCCTAAGACAACCTTTAGGATCCGGTATGGTCACTACAAATTTGTGGTTATTTATTTTAGGTTGACAAGTGCCCCGGTGGCATTCATGGACCTAATGAATAGGGTGTTTAGACAATATCTTGATTCATTTGTAATAGTCTTTATCAATATTATTTTGATCTATTTGGGGAGTGAGGGTGAACATAAGGATCATTTGAGGATAGTATGGCAAGTCCTTAAGGACCACCAATTATATGCTATGTGTAGTAAGTGCGAGTTTTGGCTAACATTGGTTACCTTCCTTGGTCATATTGTATCGAGCATGGGTATTGAGGTTGATCCTAAAAATATGGATGCGGTAAAGAGTTGGCCAAGACCTCTAGCTCCTACCAATATTAGAAGCTTTTTGGGTTTGGTCGGTTACTATAGAATGTTTGTTGAGGGTTTCTCCTCTATTTCTTCTCCATTAATGGCTTTAACTCAAAAGAAAGCAAAGTTTGTGTGGTCGGAGGCTTGTGAGAAAATCTTCCAAGAATTGAAAGATAGACTTAGGTCCGCTCTGATGTTGACCTTACCGGAGGGTACCAATGGGTTTGTGGCATATTGTGACACTTCTCGAGTGGGTTTGGGATGTGTCCTTATGCAACGTAGTAAAGTGAATGCCTATGCTTCGAGGCAACTCAAGGTACATGAAAAGAATTATCCAACTCATGATCTCGAATTAGCGGCGGTGGTGTTTGCCTTGAAAATATGGAGGAACTACCTTTATGGGGTCCATGTAGATGTTTTCACCAACCACAATAGTCTTCAATATGTGTTTAACCAAAAAATATTGAATCTCTGACAAAGAAGGTGGTTAGAACTTCTAAAGGAATATGATATTAGTGTCCTTTACCACCCCGACAAAGACAATTTAGTTACGGATTACCTAAGTAGATTGTCCATGGGTAGTATGGCTTATGTAGAAGATGAGAAGAAGGAATTGGTTCGTGATGTGCATAGGTTGGCCCGGTTAGGTGTCCAACTAGTGGATTCCATCAAGGGTTGATTCATGGTCCATCATAGTTCCAAATCGTCCTTTGTGGTTGATGCTAAGTCTAAGAAACATCTTGATCCTATTTTGATGGATTTGAAAGAGTCGGTTCTCAACAAGGCTACTAAGGCTTTCTCCCAAAGGGGAGATGGGATGCTTATGTACCAAGGTAGATTACCTGTTCCGGATGTTGATGGCTTGAGAGAGAAAATTTTAGAAGAGGCTCATGGTTCATGGTATTCTATTCATCCGGGAGCCACCAAGATGTACCGTGATCTACGGAAAGTCTATTGCTGGAATGACATGAAAAAAGATATAGCGGGTTTTGTGGCCAAATGTCCAAAATGTTAACAAATTAAGGCTGAACACCTAACACCGAGAGGTTCATTGCAAGATATAAATATTCCCACTTGGAAGTGGGAGGAGGTGAATATGGAATTTGTGGTGGGTTTTCCTTGTACTTGAAGACAACATGATTCTATTTGGGTCATTGTTGATAGGATGACTAAATCAGCCCACTTTATTCCCGTCAAGGTTTCTTTTTCGGCGGAAGACTATGCCAAATTGTACATCAAGGAAATAGTGAAGTTTCATGGGGTTCCCTTGTCTATCATTGCGAATCGGGGTACTCAATTCACTTTACATTTTTGGAAGGCATTCCAACAAGGGCTTGGTACAAATGTTAAACTTAGTACCACTTTCCACCCTCAAACGGATGGTCAAGCGGAACAGACCATTCAAACCTTAGAGGAAATGTTGAGAGCATGTGTGATTGATTTCAAGGTTAATTGGGTCGACCATCTCCCATTGATAGAATTTCCCTACAACAATAGTTACCATTCAAGCATTTCCATGGCTCCGTTTGAAGCACTATATGGTAGGAGGTGTAGATCTTCGGTTGGGTGGTTTGAAGTAGGTGAGTGCAACACCCCGGAAATTCTATGACTTAAGTTAGAGACTCACCTTATGAATAATGACTTTAAAATAATTAAAATGATGTTTCTAAACCTAAATTAATGCAATGGACTTAGTTTGGAAGAGTAAAATTCTAAACGTCAAGAAACGACCAAGACATCCGGAAACTAGAGAAGAATGTGTCCTAGCATGTCCTTAGGTTTTGGACAGGTTTGGGAGTGTCGTATGATGGTTTAATCTTGCAAAAAGGTTTAAATTAGGTAAATATATGCTTATAGGGTCAAAACATTCGAATACGACTCCCCGGGGACACCCTAAGGGGCCCCAAGGAGGACCCTAACCTTGGCCAAGCAAGCTGCCAAGGCAGCTTGCAGAATGCACTTGGAGGGAAGAGCTGCGCGTCGCGCAGTTGCTCCCCCAAGGAGAAAAAAGTCAGTTCACGACGCGGTCGTGTCGCGGGCTCTACTGTCTCGAAATTTAATTCCAAATATCTTCAGGGAACATCTCTGCGTCGCGGACTTGTTTCGCGACGAAAATGAAGAAATTTAGAAATCGATTTTTATTTCATTAAAGAGTCAAACTAAGTGAGGGGTATTTAAGGTACTTTAGGGGACGTGTATATAATGATTTTAAGTCAATTTACCTCACTTTTATCACTCAAACACAAAACCCCAAAGATCTAAACCTAAAGTTCCTACTTCTCTCTACTCTCTCTCTTCCCAAGAGCTCCATTGAAGAAGATTGGAGCTTCAATAAGAAGACCAACTCTCCAAGGTTTCAACTCAGATTTTCGTGGTTAATTCTTCAATAAGGTATGGTTTCTTATAACTCTTGGGATTCCTTTCCCCAAGAGGCCCCTTCAAGATAAATTTCAAATTCTCCAATTTCTAGATTTCAATCCAAAAACATGGGTCTTCTTTCTAAAGTGAAATTGATGTTATAAACTGACTTTTATTGATGTTATATGAACAATTTTGGATTAATTTAATTTGTATTTATGGTTTCTTGAAGAATTCCCCATGAGACCCATGTTTCTCCTTCTTTTCCAAATTCTAACCCTAGTTTGTGTTGGATATTAATTGAAGGCTATGAATTGAATGTGATGTTATGTAATTCATTTTTGTATGATGATTCTACCCTAGGTTATGTATAATTAAGGTTGAGTCTTTGAATGAAGCCTTGAAGGCTATGAAGGGAATATGTCAATTGCTTACATTGATGTTGATTATGTCATTACTTCATGAATTACCTTGTATTATGTATTGGTTATTAAATGCTTGGTAATTGAAGTATGAATGTCCCATGAAGGGAAAGAAGGTATGAAGGTTTGCTCTTCTTTGAACTCAAGTATGAAAGGTAAATTACTTAGATTGTAATGATGTTATACCTAATGTGTTGTTGTGGTGTTGATGACCTAGTTTCCTCATACTTAACCCTCTACACTTGAATTAGCTATGAAGTATGTATGTATGTTATGGTATGATTGTTATATGATTGAAAGGTAATTCTTACGATTATAATATAATGTAAAGTGAAAGGTTTACTCACTTGCTAAGTAGTTCCAAAGTGAAAGGATTGTTACACACTTATGAACACATATGCGCTATTATGGTAAGATGTCTACATAAGAGTCTAGTAAAGGCTAATGTGAACTTATGTGATGACTAAAGATTAGTACAAAAGGGAATTAGATGCTTAGCACCTAAAGGGCATGTAAATGAGATGGGGGTCTCACATTTATTAAGTCTGGCTCCCTACATGGGTTTTCTCACGTTTCGCAAGTCCGGATTACCCACGGTATGTGTTGTCTCATGAGATGGAAACCCCCACGTTTAGTAAGTTAGGGTTTCTAGAAGCAATCTCCTTGACCCTTAACTATGTGCCCACATAGGACTTAAGCTTAGTTGATCCACCTAGATAGCTATGTACGAATGGTTACACCTTAGGCAAGTGCTAACCCTCTCTTTTTGGTGTGGTAGTAGAACACCGGATTCCATGTAGCTCTCATGGTCTATGTCGGTTATTGCAATATTTCCCTAATGTAAAAGTAAATGAAGGTATGAAAGGTGTGAACTCTTACTAGGGCTTTCTTAAGGGTTTCTACATAGTGTAAGG
>JAJOOS010018881.1:0-28494 GCA_029582725.1 Solanum chiquidenum | reverse complement strand
TGGGGGGTCGAGGGTAGGGGTGAAAAAATGAAATTTTGAAATTGAAAATATTTTTTAAAAACAAACTTAATTTTTTTTTGGGTGGGGGTGGGGGGCTGGTAGGTGAGTGGGTGAGTGGGGGGGTCAAGTGTGGGTGAAAAAATAAAATTTTGAAGTAGAAAATAATTTTTAAAAACAAACTCGATTTTTTTTTTGGGTGGGGGTGGGTGGTCGAGGATCGGGATGAAAAATAAAAAATTTGAAGTTGAAAATATTTTTTTAAAAAAAATTATAATTTGAAGTTGGAATAGAGTTTTGGAAAATATTTTCCTTAAATTTTGAAGGGAAGTCATTTTCCTTAAATTTGAGGAAAATGAGTTGATTTAGAAAACATTTTCCAAAACATTTAACCCAACCAAACATGAGAAAATTGGAAAATATTTTCCTTCATACCAAACACACCCTAAGTATTCTAAAACCATAGTTTCTAAAGTATTGGAAAAACATAAAGAGGAACGATTTATGATGACAATAAAACAATTTTCACTCTTTGTATTCGACAACTTAAAGCTTAACGAACCATAAAAGCAACCAACAGGTACGACAGCCAGTAGCAACACTTTAACACTTGAACTTTAGGCATCATTTGGACATGATTTAAAATCACATTGATTTGAACTTAAAGATGAAGTTTTGTTTGGACCTTCAATATAGATTTCTTAAGTTATATTTTTTTTTTGGCTGATGAACATGAAAACCCCATATTGTGTAAACTATCATAAATTTTCTCAATTCTTATACAATCATATCAAATGAGCAAACCATAGTTTATAAACAAGACATTAAAATATGCCAAGGCGTTGCATCGATAAATTACATATCTCCTTATTCTTTTTATAAATGTAATGTTTGTGATTTCAAATATTCAAATAAACATAAATAAACTTAATTTTTTAGAAGTCCATAATAGTAGTAACTTGTTATTCTGTACTACTAAATTCTCTTTTCTTTTTTTACAAATTATAAAGTATTATATCTAAAAAAAATTAAATTCCCAAATCCAAATTTGAAATTTGAAATCATGATCAAAGTGTCAACACTGTGTAGTATAGAAAGGGGTAAGTTTTGAATTTGGTAGAAGCTAAGGAGAAAAATGAGGCCAAACCTAAGAACATAGTTGATTCATGCACTAATAGTACACTACATGAGATGTGTGTGGGTCAATTTAGATGTAAAACAGATTTATCACATCTTATTACAGATTGTTTAAATTTAAGGAACAATAATTTCACAACAACAATATACACAATGTAGTCCCACACAATGGGTTCTAAGGAGGGTAGAGCATATGCAAACCTTACCTCTACCTCAAAGGTGAGATAGGAAGGTTGTTTCCGATGAACCACCAGCTCAATGCAAAATAGTATACGAAAAGACGTAGGGTGTGTTTGGTATGAAGGAAAATGTTTTCCATGAAAAATGTTCTCCTAGATATATTTGCCATTGAATAAAACACACATGTATCCTTCCATGCTATTTGCTAAGATATTCTCTCAACTTATGAATAGATATAAGGAAAAACAACAAAAGCTACAATATGAAGAATAAAGAGAATTGGGGAGATTTAAGTACCTTTTTCGCCGATGTATCCACGCTTGCGATTGCCCTTCTTGGTGGAACGGCCGACGCTGCATATGGACTCAATGTTCTTCCTGGAGAATCCTTTTTCGTTATTGAAGATTAAAAGCGTCGCCTGAGCTCCGGTCTCCGTAATATCTTTCGAAGTTACCACGAATTCCAGCGACGGATCCACGCCTTTATCGTACTCGTTATCCTCCGCATTCTGCAATTACAATTATCATTACCACTCACAATTCATTAAGGGGAATATATATTGAAGTCGAAACAATGCATGAATTGAACCTGAATGAGTTCCATGAGGAAGTGGACATCCTTAGCATAAAGCTCAGCAGATAGATTCTTAACAGCCTGATGAAGATCCTCTGTAAGTGGATTTGCTTCACCTCCTATTGAGAACTTGCTTCTCCTTATTTCTTCTATATGCTCTTTTGGTGTACCCATTATCGATCGACGATAACCAAAATAAAAACTGAATATAATATACTCTCAGTAGTACAATGAGAGACGTGTTTTGTTTGAGGAATTTATACAGAGATGGAAACTGTTGAAAACTCACTCTTTGAAGAAATCTAGTCGACTCAAAAGTCCTACGCATTGACGAGGTGGGCCATCTTTAATTTCTTCCAACTTAAGTCATACTGAATATTGTAATGCAAAAATATAAATTTATATTTTATCAAAAAATGTTAAAGACAAAACTTAAGACAATAGGAAGGAAAATCCAAATGACCTAATAAAATCAATTCACAATAATACAATATATTTATCTCGCTTAGATTTAATTATTGACCCATATAATTAAAAATTTAACTGATAGGTAGATCAAATGATCTCTTAGAAGATTTATCAAAATTTATTTAAAATATTTTGTATCCAATATATAGTCACGATAAATAAAAATAATTTTATTATGTACTAAAAAAAGATGAAAAGAAATATAAAATAATTAAAACTTAGTAAAAATTTAACAAGTAATTACGTTATGTGACCTTGTTTAGTCAATTTCAGTCTAAGTCGACACAATGTTTAAGATAAATGATTTTTTTAAAAAAATTATGATTAAAAAATAAGTCATTGTCACTATAAATCATTTCATTATAAATAAAATGAGAAATTTAAACTCAAATTGTTACTAAATTTAAAACATGACGTTTTGTTATAGATTGACAAAAATACAAAGAATGTCACGTAAATTAAAAATACTACAACACTACTTTTACCAATTTGTGAAATTAAATTCTTACCAATATACTTATAAATAATCTTATTATTTAAAAAAAAATTACACATCATATAACTTCGAAATCTTCCAATATTTGATTCTACAAGTGATGGCGTAATTGGTCCTTTTACTTTGATCGTGATGGACCCAAGTTAATAAACTATACCAACTTTTCTTCTGTTTGTTAATGATGTATGTAAATCTCCAATGACTTTGATTGGTAGTTCAAAAGGTAAAGTTAATTACCTTATTTTCTGTTGTTCAAATTTATTTTATTACAATATATATATAAAGTAAATATTCTTTTCTCCATGTTCAAGTGAGACCAATTTTTTTTTAATCTCAATAGTATGGTTTGATAATTTATATATGTGCACCTGAAATTAAAATTGATGTGGTTATACCTTAAGGGCGGATTATAATTAGATACAATTACAGGGGCGACTCAACGTGATTGGGGCAATTTCAATTCGGGGTCTAAAATATAATCAAACTTCATATACATATTTATTCAAAATTATTTTTCTTACACTATTTAGATGAAATTTTTTAATATTTTTATATTGTTTTTTTAGTTATTAGTTTTAGGTAAGATTTTATCAACTCAACATTGAAAAACATCCTTTTAGTGAGACAATTATTATATGAATTGTTAACATAACTATACAAGTAATAAGTTGATAAATATTAAATAGAGATAAGATTTAGAACCATAGAATTTGACGCAAGAAGTTGATGACTTGGTATACCCCATTTTAATAATTGTAGTAATGCTTGAAACTAAAATTTAAAACGAAATAAAAAAGAATTTGTAATTTACTTTGTTCAACATTTTTCACTATTAATTCTTATTTTTAACAAAGTACAAAAGATGTTAAAGTGGGTAAAATAATATATTTTAAAAAAATTTATACTTTTTATCATAAATAATCAATTTTTTCTATAAAAATTTTAACACATAATTTATTCTTGATAAAAATTTGGGGGCCTAAGGCAAAAGCCTTATTTCCGAAAGCATAGAGCCGGCCCGGGATACAAAACTTATACATTAATTTTTTAAGGAAAGTATCAAGTCAATATAGATCAAGTAAAATGAGAGAAATTCACATATGAAACGTGAGTTGCAATCTTCACATAAACTATTTCCCTAATGGGAATCTATTAATTTTGCCGCATTGGAGTAACAATCGAAATCATAAAATTTGAATGTGAACAGCTCTCCATTTCATATCATTTGTACAAAAACCATGCGTTAATGTGAAAAGGATAGAAACTTCGCCAGGAAGGAGGCAAACAGGGAACTACGAAGAGGGCTTGCATTAGATTTAGTACATGTCTTTTTCAATGACTATTGGGAAGGACAATAACCATAATTTCCCCCAATTTTCCTTCTTTTTTGTTTAACAACTGAGAAATATTCACAAATGAAATCCGAGAAGTATAGGTGATACAAATTTTCTATTAATCGAAGTCAATATTGATCTAATAAAGGGGAATGGAGGGAGAACGAATAATGGACAGATAAAAATGGACGGAGGGAGGGGTAATTGCCTTTAATCATACATTGGAAATGAAGTTTTAGAAGACAAAGGGTGAAAAGAAGTTGGTACGGAGCATATTGACCTTTAAACGTTCATTGGTCTCTATGGTCTTCCCTAACTTTGCCTTTAATTAATCGATCTTTTTCCAAGAAAGTAACTAATGCCACTTACTTAGGAATAATCAAATTTGTCGTTTCCTCTAGCTAATCTTTGCATCAGTCGATCCCACTCTCTAAGTTAAGTATTTGGAAATTCGATCATGATCATGTTTACTTTCCATATTACCCTTTAAAACAATTTAATTTACATGGCATACGATTGTTTAAAAAAATAAATATCGAGAGAACGACGATTATTTTAGATGTATTTTCATTTTTTGATTGAAAAAATCAAGCTATTCCAGAACTATTTCCATTTTTGTTTTGCTAAAATTGAAACAATAACTTTTATTTACTCTCACAAGTTATTGCAGGCATGCATCAGAATTTCCTTACAATTGATTCATATCTTCAAAAAACTTAATAAGTTAATAAAGAATAGAGAAGACTTAACAGGGAGTCTTTGTAGTCATTTTCATAACATTATGGGTTTGTGGGGTCATCGTTATGCCATTTTTCATAGATTAGTGTTATTTAAATAAAAAGTTGTTAACGACTTTTACAACTTTTGACAATGGGATATTTCTTTCCACGTCTTTGCTATTCACAAATTGTACCAACATATAATATAATGCAATGTATAATTGATGTGAAGTGCCAACTGACACAATTACTTCATTTATTGCGACATAAGCTACCTGATATAAATATGACATACTGTGTATCTTTTATTCTAATGAGATACCTTGACTTGGACCATTATTTCAACTTTTTTTTTAAAAAAAATAAAAATTAAAAGATCAGCAAAAGATCAACCAGTAACCTTAACATGTATACTAACCATGAAAAAATTTAAAATGTCAATATTTTAGCATTTAATAGGATTTCTTAGCTATATTTTAAATATTTATTAAAAATGACAATATTTTCTTTTGTTATAGGGCTGATTATGTATTTTTTTCATTTGTTTAATTTTAAAGAATACAATTAGTTAATAACAAAAAGGAAAATCATGGGAGGGAATATTTTTTAAAAGGTAAAATTAGTGAAATTTCTCTCATCAGTTATATTCTAAAGGAAAAAATGAGACAGGGCTTGTAGCTTGTGTTCAGATTATCGTTGTGATTGTAGCTTGTTTTGTGTATTTTCTAATGTAAAGTACTCACATATATTAATTTTAAAATAAATACAAACATAATAATTGAATAGACCTAATGATATGTACAATATAAATACAAGATAAAATGATTTTAAACTGAGATTTAAATAGAGATATTGAGATACATTATGAGGACAGAAATACAAAGTTTTTAATGACATACAGTACGAATGAATGCAAATAAAAAAAAAATACAAACAAAAATTATGTTGTATTCCAGATAAATGATAATCAGCTAGAAAGATACTATTATGAACTACTAACTTTGTATCCACTGTCGAGGTTGAATACAATTTGATGGGGGAAAATAAATAGTAGACCTACATTTAGAATAAATACAAAATAAAAAGCAATATAACAAAAATATGTTGTATTCCACATAATCTCCACAAAATAATATTATGTAATACAAAAGTTGTATCTAAATAAAAATTATGTTGTATTCCACACAATCAGCTGCAGAGATACTATTCTGAACTACTAACTTTGTATCCACTTTTGAGGATCTCAGAATACAATTTGATGACATAAATACAAAATTAATAGACATATAGATAGAAAAATACATAAATATGTTGTATTCCACAGAACCCAACGAAATGATATTATGAACTACAATAGATGTATCCAATTCATAGTATGAAAACAAAATGAAGATAAGATTACAAAACTTAATGGCATATAGTTAGAATGAATAAAAAAATTATATATAAAAATCAATGAAAAACTGATAAATACACCGTAGTTTAGTAATGAGTTGTATCCAAACATAAGTATTTTTTTAACAAAAGGAAATACATATTATATTCCCAGATTATTTCAATCTGAAATGGAACAAGGAAATAGATATGCACATAAAGCAACCGCAATTTTATCTTCATGAAGTTGTTCATCCACCATTTGATCTTCATCAACCTTTTCGACTTCACTACTGGTAGACGATGATCCTATCATTTCCTTTCTCTTTTCATTTTTTCTATCCTTGCTCTTGATTGTTTAAAAGACGAAAAATTTGAACCACATAAAAGAGGGAAGTCTCAAAAAATACTTGGTGACAATGTATTTACCTTTATCGGTGAATGAAAAACCTATTGAAGGAATTGTGAGATTTCATGAACAAAGTGGATGAAATTCGAAGAGATGATTTTCTTAGAAAAGGAGAGCAGAGAACAATGGTGAAAAATGCAAGAGAGAGAAAGGAGGTTCTTCAATTTTTCGGTTCGGTGTCGGTGTTATTTTTTTAGAAGCTCGGTTCTTCGGTTCGGTGTAAGGGTCTCAAAACTTCGATGCACCGAAAAACTGGAAAAAAAAATTTAATTTTTTTTTTTAATATATATATATATATATGGACATTCTCTTTGTTATGCCGTAATTTTACTATCTTTAGAAAAATCACTATTTTGAAATGTTCCAAGTATAAAACAATTCGAGAAAAATACCTAGAAAAGAGTTGCCACTTAATTTTTTAAAGAAATTAAGAAAACTTAATTTAAAGAGGTTTTAACAGATAAACCTTTAAAAATTTAGAGAAAATGGGTAAGAATTTCTTATTTCTACTTTAAGAAAGTATTAGCACTTAAAGTAGCCGCTAACATGCGGTTATCCTACGATTTGACTAAAATATTTTTTGACTATTTTAAAAAAAATGATTTTGACATAAAAATAATAATTTTCAATATTTGATATGCCACATTTTTTTTTCTTTTTATTTATTTTTTCTAGAGAAAAGAATCCAAAATGAAACATGGTAATAAAAGTGATTAAAGTTTTGATAAAACTAGATTGATTAAAATTTATTTTTTGAACTATTTTAATAATAATTTGAACTAATTTGGTTAAATAAAGCATGAAAAACTATTTTAACTCGATTGAAAGAAAATAAATAAAAGTTTTGACTAAATATATTCAATAAGAGTATAAGAGTTGATAAAAAAATAAATTATATTAAGATACACTAACATAAAGAATATTGTTCATCTTTCGGGGAATTTAATTAAGTTATTTAAAGTTATAGTTAAATAAATAATAGATAAAAAAAAATCACACTATGAAATAAGTTAAGAGTAAAGGAGAAATGAATTTGGGCCCTTCTTGGGCCTGCTGCAACTGATTTGGGCTTCAGCTTAATGTCTGCCCTGTGAGACCCTATGTATACGTCAAGCATATATTATTGTATACAGGTCATTTCTAAGCCTTTTTTCTGTATATCAACTGTATACAGCCTGCTCTGACGCCTCCAACCTGTATCTTCGTTTTTGGATACATATTTGCTGCCATGAACCTGTATATCAGTGTATAAATGCTGTATACAGTATGTATACAACCCATTTTTGGGCTTTTGAATTAATTTCTAGCAACATGTTGGGTTTCCAGGACCTGAAACAACTTCCGAATGTATAGGGGGGCCGACTCGAGAAATGAGAAAAGCAAAGATCGAGCCTTTATGGCTAAACTTAGAAATGCAAGGTTGATAAGTCCACCATGGACTCCAAAGGGATTCACATACACAAGAGAAAGAAAATAATTAGAAAAGAGATAAGAGCCTCCAACGAACGCATGATCAAATGATTAGCTTGTGACGAAGATAAACACATTATTCTATGAAATAAGAACATAATTACGAACTAATATGCTTGTACACAAAAGGTGTTGATATTGTATCCAAAAGGAGAGATAATTGCGACAATTAATTAGGAATAGGATAGGCCATTATAGAAAGCTTCTTAACTAGATGAATATATAATATAATATTAACTAAATAATGTAAAGAGAAGTCAATAGTGAACTAAATGAATTGATTGCTAAACAAAATTGCACAAAGGTATGAAAGCTATGATGAAAAACTATCATTTTAGTGTATCTAGATATGACTCTTAATATTCACACTTCAGCTTTAAGAAATCAACAAACTACCATGAAAGCTTCTAAATTAATAGGCAATCCAACTTGTAATTAAAGGAGAATTGAATAAAATAGCCACAAATGAAGCAAGGATGAGTAAATTGACATATGATAGTGAACTCAAAACATCAACCCAAACTTCATCCTTAATATATGGAAATCAAAGAGAGAGAAATTAAAAAAAAAAAGGGGTACAACTCATTGCAACACTGAACTAATACTTATATGTTCGCAACCTATCGAGACTTTAAAGATGAAAGATGAAGATCATGTGCATCACAAATAGGTACGATAATAGTGATTTCTTTACCTAACATACCAATTTAAAGGGACAAACATGTGACTTAACCAATCACATATACAACAATTAAATTCACATGGCAAATAGGATCACTTATGATAAAGGAAAAAGAAAGGCTAATCCTAATTTTAGTGAAAAAACAAGAGTTCAAATACTTTGCAACTTGATGGGTAATAAGCACTTATAATGTATCAACAATAAACAGTAATGATATTCAAGAAATGAAAGAACATTTTTCATTTGAGGAAACATTAACCACATGCTTGCATATATAATTGAACAAAGTCACCATTGATCAATTCATCCATGGCCAAAATAAAAGAGATGAATAACTATGTATCAAACAAACAATTATGGTCCATTTTAATTTTAACCGTACTTAAGAAACTAAGCATGGAGGACTTTAGAACATGGATAGAAAAAATAAATTCTAACACTAAACTATCAAAAGTCTAAGCCTAGAGAAAATTCAAGACGCATACATGTACACATGAAAAATAAAACAAATGGTCATTTGCAGGTTCCTAATAACGCAAAGAGACAAACCAATAGATGTAATTTTTTTATTTCATTTTATAAAATTGCATATTCTTGAAGACATATCAAATATATAGTTCAAGTAAACTTCAGGCACATGTAGTTTTGATAGTCCTACCAAGTTGAAACTAATTATAATGGCAAGCGATTACGATCAATCCAAAATTTTAAAATTAAGCTTAACAAGACAACCTCTTGAAGATGAAATCAATACGAATATGTGAGAGTCAGAATAGACAAAAAGAAAAGAGAGTCCAAAACAAACATGGGGAGGGATGAACTCGAGACCGAACAAACTCATCAAGACTTCAAGCGAACAACCAAACAGTCAACATTCAAAATAGGCAAGCTTTGCCACTGGTTTGCGGCCGAAATAAGTTTTAAAAAAACAATCTGGAAATTTTAACATTCAAATGCTTCACACGGCCAAGAATCCAACATATCAACACATCAAAAAATAAAAGAAATGAATCGAAATAAGATTTACCTTTCGAAGTGCAGCGAAACTAGGATAACAACGAGCCTGAAAGGGCGATTCTTTTACCATAAACTTCGAATACGAAAGCGAGCTAAGAAAATTCGAGAGTCGTTCTTTTGTAAGCTATTTTTCGTATATGACCTCAAAATCCATTTTTTTAACCTCTGTCTAATCACTGAAGGTAGAGGGTTATTTATAGGGGAAGGGGGTGATTTAGGAGGGAAATCCGTTGAAAAATTCAAACAAAATTTGGATTTGTTCTCCTATTTTCGGAGCAACGGTAAAGATGATGGGGAAAAGCTAAATTTCGCAAAAAGGGGAGAAGGGGACGAAGTGATCGATGTTGAGGCTGCTAGGGAATGAGTTCTGCAGAGTAGTTGGATGAGATTTCTGGATTGCAGCGCGATTTGCTCGCTGAATTTTGATTTTCGCGTGAAGAAGAAGAAGAAGAAAATGTACAGGGATTGGTTTGGTTTGTACGCGTCTGCAGTGATATTTTGCTGGAATTGTTGGATCGTTGTAATGGGCTGGGTTGATTTTATTAGGCTTATGGGAATTAGGTCGGCTGGGAGAAAAATGGAAAGTGTTGGGTTGATGGGCTGCTGGGAAATTGAACTTAATGGGCTGCTGAAAATTGGGCCAAATAAGAAAAGGGGTTAGATCTTTTAAGAGATAAACATATTGAGTTTAATTTAGATGAATTAATATTAATTAACGAGCTTTTTAATCTTAACGAAATATAATAATTATTTCTATTATAAAATAATTAGTTTAATTAAAAACTAATTAACTCGAAACTATAACTTAAAGTCATAAAATATTTAACTAAAATGTAAAATCTTCAATGATTTTCAAATATTTATAAATAACGTGATTGTAAAAATATACATATTTATTATTTAAAATTATTAAAATTATTAAAAATGATAAAATTACTCTAAAAATAACTTGAAAGTGTTTTGAATTTCATAAAATTCATTAATTCAAAATTATGACCCTTGCTAATAAAGTATTTAAAGTATAAAAAAATTTTGAGATGATTTTTGAATACTCATAAAATGCATTAATTATATACATAACTATATAAAACATATATATATATATATATATATATATATTAAAAAGGTGACAAAACTATTTAAAATAACTTGCAAACTATGTTTATTTTATTTTATTTCCGAAATTTTTATAAAATTAATTATTTTAAATCGTTAGAAATTGAAGAAGCTTGATGATTAATTTATATTGTGGAGGGTCAAAATTGGGTGTCAACACTCTTAACTAAGAATTAAAAATTCAATCAACAATTAAATCACTCATGAATAAATCAAAGTAACACCAAATGTACAATTCAATAGTTAACTTGAAATATTAATTTCCAAGAGAAACTCAAACATATTTCTACCAATGTTGTATTATGTAAAGGAACCATCTTCATACTTGTTTTTCTCGATAAACTGTTGGAGGCACAATGTTTTTGATAGAGACAAATATAGTCTTTTAGTTAGCACAATAAGTGTTCCACGGTAATACGCATCATTCCTTAACATAGTTTTAAATTTCTAAGTATCTTATACTTTATCCTTATTTTATTTTTCATTCACATCGAAAAACCAATTTAAAAACACCGAACTAAACGAACCGAAGTAGAAAAACCGAACCGAATTAGTTTGATTTAATATACGATGCACACTTTTCTAAAACCAAAAACCGAAAACCAAACCGAAGAACCGAACGCCCATCCCTACCAGGGACTCGGGAGTACACACATTTAATTTTTGTCCTTACAAGATAGGGAATGAACTTTCACGCAAAAATTCTAATAGTCAATTAATTGAACTACTAAAATTTCCCATTACAAAAGTAATTACTAGATGCGGAGTTGTTTTTTCGTTATTTAGTTCAATTATATGGGCTTGATTTGATCCCTATTGAGTCTCAAGGCCTGTAATATTGTTACTTGGACCTATCGACTAGATAGTTGTGCGGCCTTGTGGGGAAGCCCAATATAATAATTTCGAGAAGCTCCTTTCAACTTACTCAAGTCCAGCTTAAAAAGTTACTATAAGAAAAAAATTGGCAAGTTAATCAGATTTTGCTATGCTCATTGAGTCCTGAGTCATAAGCATGTATGGGAAAAAACAAGAGGAATTTTTGCATATAGTCGCTCAAAAATAACTTAATTATATGATTCATAGTTATAGTTTGCTAATTACGATTCATAGCTACATGTTAGAGGGAGGAGAGAGGCGAGCGAGAGAGGGAAAAGAGTGGAGAGAGGCAAATTTTATATGTATATCTGTCGAATTGTATATGTGTATTTGTCAAATAATGTATATATGTAACTGGTATACATATGAGGCGAGCAAGAGAGGGCGGGGAGCGGAGAGATGCGAACTGTATATGTATATATGTCAGATAATTGTATATATGTAATTGATATACATATGTATTTGTATATATGGCGAGAATGAGTGAGGGCAGAGAGTGGAGAGAGGCTAATTGTATTTATATGTTTCTCATCTAATTTTGTGTGTGTGTATATATATATATATATGCGACATAATTACAACTAAAAGTAAATTGCACGCCGTAATCAATTCAAACTATAATTATGTTAGCTAATTAACTACTAATATATATTTACTTATTCGCGTAAGTTTCCCAAAAAACAACATTAAAAGTTAAGGCGTAAGTAATCAAATGATATCTTAAATTGTTCGTATAATGCAGTTAGACATTTTAGTTAAAATTAGTATCTATTAAACATTTTAATCTTAACAAATTTATACCTATTAAACACAAAATAATAATCAATCTACAAAAGGGTATGTAGGTATACACGATGATGTTACGGAAAATCAACAAATAAACAATGACATGTGTCACAAAGACTCAAAATAATAGTAATAAAAATGAATTATTTATTTAATAAATGAAAAATAATCGGCCAAAAAAAACTCATTTTCTAAACACACACACCCAACAAAAGTGAAATATTTTTTTTGCTACATCAACATTTTGTGTTTGATAGTTATAATTATTAAATAATTTTAGTGTTTAATAAGTATTAGTCTTAATTAAAGTATGTAAGTGGATATTTGGTAGAATGTATAATAACCCCTTCCGAAGCTGAAGAGCCCAATCTAAGACGCAACGGACAAGTGGCTAAATAGTCACTTTTATATCACAACTAAGCAGAGTTGAGAACCCCCCCCCCCGTTCCCCCCTTATTTTTGAAACGATGCTCTCAACATAATTTTTTATTATTTTCATGACTCAAATGTAATATCTCTAATTAAAGGTGAAGAAATAAATTAGGTACCTACCAACAACACATGCAAAGCTTATCATATATTCCCACAAATAAACGGTAAAGTAAGCTATAGGGTGCATTTTTAGGAAAATATTATCATCTAAAACACACATTCAATTTAGGAAAATATTTATTTGTGCATCAAAATTATAAATGTATTACTATAATGTATATATATAAACTTATTACATGAACTATTTTAATATTTATTTTAAATTTAAATTATTATAATTATACTACTCATTCTATTTCATATTACTTGTTATATTTCTCTTTTCATAATAATCATAATTCATGTGATCAGACAATCGAAAAATAAAACAGACAAATATTTTAGGCGAGAGTAACAAATTAGTACCCCACATATTTACAATTCTATATCATGTTTTATTTTTCTTTAACTATGGCAGGCCGCCAATGAGAGATTATTCTGATAATAAAATAACAAGAAAGAGGAAAAAGCCGCAGTTAGCGTGCCTCTCTCACATTTCCAATTTTGTCAGTGTGTTCCTCTCGACTAATTGTTCGCGCCCGCCTCCACCAAACACCTAATCTACAGGTATATTATCGATTAATCAGATCAAATTCATACGGAATTTATAGATAAATATGTTCTTCTTATTGATCTGATGAACTTTTCAGTGTATTTGATTTGAAAAATCGGTGTGTTATCTGTTTGTTTTGGTTGTCAATAGGGAATTTGATAGCTAGAAGGAAGCGGATATGTCTGGGATTATAAATCGAAAAATGGCCACCAGAGGCATTTCTGCTTTGGTGAGAATTGAACAAGTTTTGATCTCCTTTTTTTTCCAGTTGATTTTGAGAATTTTTGTTTCTGAATAATGAAAAAATGGTTTATTTGTTTTTTTTTGGGTTTCAGAATATGAATCAGTTCCTGTTGGGAAGCAGGGTATTTGCATCTAGAAATTTTTCTTCAGCAACTAAAGAGGTAATTTTTCACTTCTCTTTTGCACTTCAATTTGCTTATTTGATGTTTAGTTATGTTGATAGAAAAAATGTCATTGTTTTAAACTTGTGTAGATGACTGTCCGTGATGCTCTAAATTCTGCTCTGGATGAAGAAATGTCTGCGGATCCAAAGGTCTTTGTAATGGGGGAGGAGGTATAAATGATTTTCTTTTTCTTTTCTTTTTTCGAATTTTCTTTACCTTGCAAGGTAGGGGTAAGGTTTGCGTACACACTACGCTCCTTAGAAGCAAATACATGCTTCTGCTATTTCTTCTCATGAAAAATTGACCTGTAATTTTAATTCTCTTCAAAATTCTGTGTCATTCAGGTTGGTGAATACCAAGGAGCCTATAAGGTTAGATGTTCTTTTCTCACCTTGATTTTTTTTTTTCAAGCTTGCTCTTTAATCCTGTATTCACTACACATTTATTTTTTTGTTCTTGACCTTTTTTCTTCTTCTGCATTTGTCATCAGATTACCAAAGGGCTGTTGAATAAATATGGTCCACAAAGAGTTCTTGATACACCCATTACTGAGGTAGATCCTTGGGATTCAATTACTAATTAGCTGCTCTTGTGGATGAATTTATATGTTAAGGTACTACATAACATTTTTTTATGTTGTTTTCTAGGCTGGATTTGCTGGAATGGGAGTTGGTGCTGCTTACCATGGTTTAAAGCCTGTTATAGAATTCATGACTTTCAACTTTTCAATGCAGGTCAGACTTTTGTTCTCTCAGATGCTATGTTCTTCTGAATTCTGTTATTAATATTTATTTGTTATTTCCTTGAACATAAATATGCAAAAACCATCCACCAATATCATTGCCAGAGGCCCACATGTGGTAGCTGTCTGTATTAGTCAACTGTTAATGTTTAGCTTGTTGAGATGTTGGATGATATAGTTGAGCACAAGTAAACTAGCAAGAGGTTGGATTATTGTTTTTGTCAAAGGCATGCTTAAGCCCTGAAGCGAGGCTCAAAACTTCTTGAGTGCTTTGCGTCGCTTAATGTGCGCTTCAGTGTCGTCAATGTTTTATGGCATACTCTCCTTGCCAATTGATATTTCACTTTATTGTTCTTTTTTCTAGTTTCTTTGTTCATATATTTTTGTCATTCATGCTTGTAATTATTAGTCTTGGACTAAATATATATTTATATTTTTTTCCCATTGAGCTTTTGTCATTGAAGCACACACTTTATTTGCTATTTGCGCTTAAAGAGCCAACATATCTTAGAGCTTTTTTGCGCTTTTTGCTCTTGATTACGCTGGGATTATGTCATGATCAATTTGTTGGATTGATAATTTGAGATGGTATTGCCTGTCATTTCTGTATTTTCTATCTTGTGCAGATTGTATTAAATTTAGTGCAAAAAATCTTCACAAAATGTGAAAGTGGGAGGGAAAATTAGGTTGTAGTCTTTGAGGACAAAAGGTGATTTTGGTATTTTGGCACTGAGCCTCGGAGTTGGACTGCATTAGTGAACATTTTCTTCTGCTTGTGTTTCCTCAGGGGCAATGGATGCCCATCATTACTTCAGTTATAAAAGCTTGCAAAGAAGAATGCCTATCGACACAACTCGAATATTATTGTGTTAAGTTTGTCTTAAGTTAGAGGAACTGTGGTCTGAACTAAATATAACACGGTGGTCCTAAATATAAACGAGGAAGTTACTACTAGGTCCTTGTTTATATTGAACTAAAAACTAGGAAGTTACTGCAAGGTCCCTGTTTATATTGACTCTGTTCAGTCATTGTGGACACAAGAATCTGATGTCTCTTGTGGTAATATATAGCTCTAAGATGCATGTAACTGTATCTTTGTTGTAAGATGCTGGGTTGGCACACAGGCTGTATAATCAAGTAATTGTTGGTCAAATGGTATGTAACTTTATGGGGCTTGTTTCCTTCAAATTGGAATTTGGATTGGCTCACAGGCCATACAATAAGTAATTGTTGGCCAAATGATGTTTAACTTTACTGGGTTTGTTTCCTTCCAAATTGGAAGGAACAACTTCCTCCAACAGTATTAGGAGGATGGGGATTGTTATTACTTTCTCCTGTCAAATGTTTTTGCTGCATCTTAGTCTTTCTCTTTGAATAAACAATAGAGATTCTACTTAATTGGACCATGACATTCTAGTTCTGGCACGTGACTAGCATTTCAGTTAAGAGATTTTAGTGAAGTTGCTGCGTATTGATATCATTTTTGTACAATTGTTATATTGTCAAGATTTCTTGATTATGGTTTATACCTATGAATGCTGACTGAAGGTATAATCTTTTGGAATTCATGCAGGCAATTGACCATATTATCAATTCTGCTGCAAAATCAAATTACATGTCTGCCGGTCAGATCTCAGTCCCCATCGTCTTCAGGGGTCCTAATGGTGCTGCAGCTGGAGTTGGTGCTCAACATTCTCAGGTATGTTAGTGAACTGAAATGTAGTTTGTTGTGTTTCCTAATGTTTCTCTTGGAGTTTCCTTTTAAAGTTAGGTTAAACCAAGATAAGCATCACATATGTATACTGTCAAAAGGTGATGCAGTAAATATTTGGTCTTTTTACATTGATTTATTTGTTTAATATCTCCGAACGACCTATCTTTTCTGATCTTTGCCTCTCAGAGCTATTGGTACTCATGAACTAGAAAGGGTGAGAGTTCATCTTTAGAGATGGATTTACAAGAAATCAGACTTTGTTATCTTGGGTCAGCTGAAACTCTTTGAAAAGGTGACGAATCTACGAAGTGGCTATTCAGTGAGTGAGTTTTTCTGGATGGAAAAGCAGTACTTAAGAAGAGTTAAAGCCCCCCAAAACAGAATATGCGGTTAAGCACATTTCTAAATGATGGTCAAACAGTACAAATGATTAAAGGCTTAAATACATAGCTACACACCTATTTGATATTTGATTACTCTTTTCCAACAAGTGCATCCCATGCAAGTAATATATATGGGAGCTCTCAACCACTTCCAAGTTCCATCAGCATTGCCACATCGTCAAATCCAACAATGCCTCCTTCATAGCTCTTATACCAAAAAGAAAGGGATCATTACACCTTAGTGACTTCAGGCCCTCTACTTATTTGGGCCTCCCTTTGGGTGCAAAATACAAAGCACTTGAGATATGAAATGGAGTGGGTGGAGAAGAGGCTGAATGTGACCCGTGGTGGTGGGGGGTAGCAAGTACCCTGTGGAAATTGCTATTATTGTACAACGGATGTTTGAATTAGTTATTCTTATTGCAATTTTATATACTAAATTCATATATGTTGGTAGCTTTTACTTTTCCATAAACAGTGTGCTTCACTTCAAAGCAGTGCACACTTCATTTCTTACTTTTTGCGCTTCCAAGTCCCATGGCTGTTGTCATATTTTGCGCTTTTCACTTTTATAAACAATATTTTCTACTGTTACTGGCAGCAATAGAGGACGACTGAGAAATACCAGACATATAGTCAGGTGTCCACCAAATCTAATTTGTGGACACCGTTACATGTCTGGAAAACAAAGGAGAAGGGAGTAAAAATGTTAGATGAGTTTCTCATCTATCATTTGGATCTCTCTTCAAGTGTTCATCATTGCCCAATAACTAGTTTATAGCTATTGAGCTACATCTGGACTTTACATCATTACTCACTTGTGATTTTTGTTCTAAATTTTAATTTACCAGTTTCAAAATATATAAATAGAGGACGACAGAGGAACAGGAAGTATGAGATAGTGTCAGTAGATGCATCTCCAGAACTTTGGGTTTCTTCCCATGATCATTCACTGCATTTTGTTTGATTGTGTTATTTAAGCAAGTAGACATACATGTGAGTTATTACAGTCCTTGCCATCAAGGTGTATGCATGTTTGTATGTCATATGCATCCTAATTACTATAGGTCCAACATTTCTTCCTTTTATTATCTTTCCAGTGCTATGCGGCGTGGTTTGGTGCATGTCCTGGATTGAAGGTGCTAGCTCCATACTCTTCTGAGGATGCTCGCGGCCTGCTAAAAGCTGCTATCAGGGACCCTGATCCTGTTGTTTTTCTGGAAAATGAATTGCTGTGAGTTGCATTGCTGAGTTAGTTATTCAAGTGCGTTCACTTTTCTCCTAATATCTTATTATCATTATGCGACTTGAATGATGCAGATATGGTGAGTCTTTCCCTGTTTCTGCTGAAGTTCTTGATTCTAGTTTCTCTCTTCCCATTGGAAAAGCTAAGGCAAGCTCCTGCTTTCTGTCATTGTTTCTATGTATATTTTATATTTTTCTGTTGTTCCTTACTTTACAAACATTGGCAGATTGAACGTGAAGGAAAGGATATCACAATTACTGCTTTCTCAAAGATGGTTGGTTATGCTCTTAAGGTTCGTCTGTACTTACCTTAGATGAAGATTTAAATTCTTGCTATGTAACATGTCCTTAATACAATGCTTTGATTAATCCTGTTCTGCAACTCATGATCCACTTGCTTTTGCTGATTTTCATCAATAACTAAATATTGCTTTGATTTGGTATTTTATTAGATATTTCATAGAAACTATACAGCATGATACTGTTTCTATCTATAATCATTCATTTCATGCGTTTGAATCTTGAAGGCTGCTGAAATTCTTGCAAAAGAGGGAATTAGTGCTGAGGTATGTGAGACTCCAGAGTTCATAGTCTAGTTTTGTCTTTAAATTTTAAAATGTTAATGTGCTTTAAGGTTTCAGCTTTCATTTCACTTCTCATCCTTTGTCTTTCCATTTTATTCGGGCTAACAGGTCATAAATTTGCGCTCTATCCGACCACTTGATAGATCCACCATTAATGCTTCTGTGAGGAAAACCAACAGACTTTTAACTGTTGAAGAAGGGTTCCCACAACACGGCGTTGGAGCTGAGATCTGGTTTACCACATACTTCCTTCCCTAATGCTATTACAATTCCATGCAATAACCACCCCTATCCCCCAAAAAAGAACGCAGAAAAGAGCTTTATTTCCTACCTGTTTTTAGTCAGCCAAGCTTACCAGACTATATTTTCCTTTTGCATCAGTGCATCTGTGGTTGAGGAAAGTTTTGAGTATCTTGATGCACCAGTTGAGAGGATATCTGGGGCTGATGTTCCTATGCCATATGCAGCAAATCTAGAAAGAATGGCTGTTCCACAGGTTAGTACTCGACTTCTTTTTCTCCCTTTTCGATAAATTGGAGCAGCTTTCATTTGATCCTAGTTATTGTTTTTGTGGTAAAAATGGTAAATATGACTGATCATTAAATGGGTGGACAAGGGTGGCTAATCAGCCCAAAAGGGTGTGGAGGTGGAGGGTGAAAAGAAGACATGATTAGCCGTAAATCTGTGTGCTCTCTGCAATTCTGACATAACTGAATGGTGTTGAAAAATTAGTGTTTGATGTACTCTGGAAAGAGGATCAGTTGGTAGAATGATTCATTAGGATCAGTTGCCAGCACGATGTCCTGGAATGAGCTTCCTTCTATCCGGAGAACAGTTGCCTATTAAATATCCAGGAGTGAGCTGAGGATTGTTAGTATTCGTATCATACTAACTAATGCAGTGTTTGCCACGTCTTATCAGTTGAGAAGCATACGGAGAAAAAAATGGGAAAAAGTTTGCAACAAAATACTGAGAGATTAATACAAGTGTATGCAACTGCAAATTTATGAAGTCTACTCCCAAAAAATGGTCATAGGTCATTAACATGCACACAGCTATATATGCGTAAATATTGGAGGTACAAAGGTGCTGTACTTAGAAAACAATGGATAACCAAGAAGCTCATAGGAAATAGATCTTCTCATCCCCTATTGATGAATTGCTAATAACAGTTGACACCACTGGTTGTCTTTCCTTCTGAAATATTTGAATCTGCTTGTTCAGATTGAAGATATTGTTCGTGGAGCAAAGAGGGCATGTTACAGAGCAGCAAAATCAGTTCCAATGGCTGCAACTGCTTAAGCTTTGGTAGGAACAAAGACTGCCAAGCCGGCTCTAAGCATTTTATTTCCTCTATTTGGATATTGATTCTTTATCCGCCTGCGAGTGGATGCTTCTAAATTTACCATCCTGAGAAGTTTAGTTTGTCCATGAAAAAGAAAAAAGCTAAATGCTAGAAATAAATCTCGTAGAAAATAAATTTTGCCGTTTTCTTTGCTCTCTTTTCACTGGTTTTACCAAATGTTATGTAAGACAAACACATGCTACTACTACTGATGGAAGAGAAAGTAGTAGACACCATTGCAACTTCTTTGTCAAGTTTTGACTGCTGATGGTTCACGAGAAGCAACTCTGCAGTGATATGTAATATGATGTATGCTTGCATTATTTGCAAGCTACAAAACAACGAATTGATCTCAAATAACGCCAATCCAGTTTTTGAAGAGGCTCAAATAACATTACTTGGTGTAACTTGTTAAATTTTTGTTTATTGAGTAACCTTAGGATTATTCTACTGTGAAATTTTGACGATTGGTATGAAAAATTGGCATGAAACTTTCAAGAACTCCACGCAAATCCCCTCTTTTTCATTGTGAAGGAAAAGAGGCCAAAGAAGTCTACACCAGTCCCAGAATGAGACTTGCAAAACTAAATGAACTGAACTCTTACTGAGCATTGCTTTTTTATTAATAGAGAAATCTGAGACCAGGGAGGCATAGTTGAGAGATCGATGGGTAAAATAACAGAAATACCCCCCTTAAACCTCACTTTTATACACCACTTTACATTCATGTATATTAACATAACTTTTAACAACATTTATAATAACATTCACAATCTTAATTATTCGTTGCTCTTATGATAATATATATTTTTATATTAAAAAGTTACATTTTATAAATACAATTTTTATTTATGAATATAATTTAAGTTGAATTTATTTGCCTAATTCTTATGTTTATTTATATTTTGATTTCTCAATGTTCACTACACTACTAAATTGCATATTTTTTATTACGTAGTTTATTACTCACTTAAAAATTATATTTTATATATCAATTAAAATGTAAATAACTTTAATAATAAAATTTCTTTTACTTTTAATAAAGTTAAAATGGAAGTTTTATTTTTAAGCTAAAAAGATGAAAAATTTATTTTAAGCTTAAACAAGATGGAAGTTTTATTTTTAAGTTAAATAAGATGAAAATTTAATTTTAAAAACACACGGCACAATCATGGAAATGCACACCCAAAAATATTTTAGCTAAATAAGATGAATTTTTTTATTTTTTAAGAATGAATAACTAAACTTGCAAAGAGCTGTAAAAAACAAAAAAAACTAAATAAGGTAAAGGGTATTTTTGTAAACAAACAATTTATTCTTAGAAATTATGCCATGCATATAAATTTGAATATGACAAACCAAACAAGCAATAAAAATTAATCTCAGCATAACTAATCTCAACATAACTTATACCAATATAACTTATCCATCATAACTTATATTCAAACCAAACGATCCCTTGTTACCAGACAACATATCACGTGTTGCACTAATCACTGACCAAAGCTTTGGGTCAGCTCTACTGAGCATTAATTATCACACATAATCACTAGATCATAGCTTTGGGGCAGCTCTACTGAACATTACTTACTACACAAAAACTAAAATTAAGCGTTGTAACTTCTTTAATCAGAAAAAGAAAAAAACAAGTTGAGCTTATTTCAAGCAGCTACCAGATGACGGAACAGCTTGGAAAAGCTAAGAAAAAGAAAACCCAACGCTTACAAATAGATGAAAGCAAGACTTGAAAGAAAATGAGAAACCAAGTAATTACCTAAAGGCTTCAATGAGATTATGACTTGCAACTGTACAATGGATGTCAGGTAAATTATAACCCCAAAATCCATATGATCCACAAAACTGTTGTATAATTTAATTACAAAGTTTAAAAATAGAATACAGTAACAAGCAAAAGGGAGAGAGGAGCCTTGAAGCCAAAAATCCTTGAAGCCATAAAATTTATTGCTTTGGGAATTTTTCTCTTATCTATGGTGACTAAATGTCTCTGAAACGGAAGCTCTACCCCTCAGTCTCATATCTATAGATAGTCTAAAAGAAGAAGGAAGGAATGCATGGATAAGTCTGCGAGACGGAGCCATATGAAGCTCTTCTTTCTTGGTTCTCCTCTGCCTCGACGTCCCACCTGTAGTTGTGGTGCTTCTCAAAGATCGTGACTTTGGATCAAAACTTGAATCAAAAGAAGCATCAGCTATACTGAATGATGCAGGGCCATTATGTGATGCATTTAGAGGGTATCCAACTGCTCCATCTTGATGTGGTGGAGGAAATTTTTCACTCTTGCTCTTAGCATTTGCCTGTGTCATCATCCTCCACCTCTGCAGAAAAATAAGTGGGATGAGTACGAGGATGCAAAGAAAAAGATAGGAATTTGACAGAGAAAAGAGTAGCAAGTGACAAAGGGAGCCAGCTTGAAGGGAAATGAGTTGATATTAAGTCCAGCAATCCTTAGTCTCAGAATTATTTGGCTCTACATACCATCTATGCAAAGCAAAGTGATTTACTGAGATAAAAGGTGATGCAAACACTCTTCATATCAAACACAGCACATCAGATAACACATAACCTTTTGCTTGACGTCTTTGTTAGCCTCATATGTCTAATATAGAATGAGCACCTTCCAAGGCATTTATAGACAGGAGCAACGTGCAGAATAAGGAGAAAAGGGATAATTTTACAAAAAGTTAATGGGACTAAAATACACTCTAAAAAGGATTTCAAAATATGAAAAGGTGGGGTGTGGTGGCTCCATGCCTGTACACACTCCTTGGTTCTGAACTGGTTACATGTGGCTAAGAAACCTAATTAAGCCTCGATAAATTACCACTGCATTTTACTGGGACAAAAGCTGGACAACAAAGAAAACGTAATTTGTCTCACTTACATCGAGGTTTGGTTGGAGCTCTGCATTAGCCTCCGGAGCTGGAATTGCACGACTAACTTTCTCACGTCTCACTTTCTTGACACCATCACCAGTGTGAGATTTTCCGTGCAAACCACTTTGCCTAAAAGGAAAATAGGTCTCAGTAGATGCAAGCCATGGCAAAATAATTTCAACATCATTTAGGCATACCTCCTGGCAGCTTCATCTCTTAGTTTTACATCCATTTCCTTGCTAGGAGGATATTTTGGCAAGCTTGAAGGCTCGCAAGGATATGGTTCAGTTGTAAGGAACTGTACATTACAAGTACTCATATCAGTAATAAAATACAGCAAAGGCCTTGGACGACGTAAGATCTAAGCACATGTGAGTCACAGCAGGTTGGAGGAGAGAGGTTCCTGAGGGGAATTTTTAAGTACAGTGGTGAAAGATCCCCGTAAAAGAGCAAAGAAACTAGGAGGACAAATTGTTCACCTGTTAATTCTCATAAAAAATTGAACAGTGTATCATGAATGGAAAAGTTCTAGAGAGTCTGTATGCTGTTCGCAATTAACTATGTATATCCAGTAAGACATTTTCCAATCATCAGCCATTATATCATAAAGATTCTTGAATACTGAGCAGAGCGGTATAAAAGATTAAAAGTGAAGCAACACTTTTGACATTTCTTGTTATCCATTAATAAAGCATTTAAACACACCCAATTCTACTAAGGGCAGAGCTCATAAATACATTTCGGAAGATTCCCAAAGTATTTCCTTGAAGAAATGCAGACAGTCAGTGTACTCTCTGTTTAGACAACAAGAAGACATGTTACAAGCACAAAAATCTTGATGCAAACAGTGCCAGAGAAGAGGAGCTACAAGGATACAAAAGAAGGATAAAGGATCATTTATGAGCATCTAGGTTCCCAGCAAAAGAAAGAGTCCAGAATCTAGTTAACAGGTATCTTCTAGAAAGCAACCAAAGAAAGAACTACATAGGAGGAGTTACACGACTTCCACTCTGCAGAAACTAAATAAATGCCGCTTAAAAAAAGAAGAAGAAATAATAGACATATTAACAGCGAAACAGGGAATCACATACTAACTAAGCAACCTCTAAAGTTTAACAGTATTGATTTCATTTTCAGGAAATATTCAAATGATCAGATGACTTACTTCGCTGGTCAAAGCTGCAGTTGCTGTGCCTCTTTCATATGGATCGATAGCAAGAAGTGTTGCAATCATAGGATGTGAAGAGGGTGGAAAATCCTTGAATGTATCGTCAATGCAGCGTTTATAAGGTTGTTGTGGTTTAAACAGAGTAGCATTTGGTAACTTGAATTTCTTCCAATACTCCTCGGATGGAGAGCCACACAACCTAAATATTTTATGGAGTTGCTCAACCTATGCAGTAAGCAGCCAAAGAGTGTCCAAGTCAGTCAATTTACTTGACCTCTATGCCTCAAGGACAAAAAATAATAATTAACTAACAAAAAGATTCAGCAATGTGGCTTGAAAGTCAGATTATTATTTTGGGCAACCAAGAATGTAATCAACAGCGTCTCAATGTTTGATTTTCTGGAGAATAAGAAGGCAGTTTATATCAAATGTAGCACAAAGAGTAAAGCACCTCCGTTCTCCCAGGAAATATTGGCTTCCTTGCGAGTAACTCAGCCAAAATGCACCCGGCACTCCACAGGTCAACACCAACACCGTAATTAGTAGCTCCAAGCAGAAGTTCAGGTGGACGGTACCAGAGAGTCACAACACGACTAGTCATAGGTTGCTTGTGTTCGGGATCATAAAATGAAGCTAATCCAAAATCAGCTATTTTCAGAATTCCTTCATTATCAATCAGCAAATTGGAACCTTTTACATCACGGTGTAGGACTCCATTATTGTGACAATGCTCTAGACCAGAGAGTAACTGTTTCATGTAGCACTTTACCTGCAATAAGATATAAACTAGACAACTCAGCTAGTAATTAATACCTGCCAATTCATTCAGGTATATGTTGAATAAATAGGGCAACCTCTTGCATGACCACAGATAATTGATTAGCTATCAATTTTGTTATTCGTGTAGGGTGTGTTCGCTGTTCGGTGTGAAGGAAAATGTTTGTTAGGAAAATAAGTGGGCTTCTTACTTATTTTCTTGTTTTCCATATGTAAGCAAAAATTATTAAGCATTTGTATATAATCTAAGACAAAAACTATGGGAGGTGAGGGTGGGGGTGGGGTGATGGGAAGGGGGCTATGTGGGTGGGGGTGAGGTGAAGATGAGGTGTGTTGGAGGGTGAAGAGGACACAATCTTGTGGAATGCCACTTGTGATTACTGTTACATGGTTTGGTTGGCCATACCAATCCTTGACCCTCGTTAAAAAATATAATAGAGCTACTGCATCTCAATCCCAAACTAGTTGACAGAATGTTGTTTGTATCTTTTACTTGAAGTATCTGCTATGCAAATGGTATGGCTAAAAATCCTGTTTAGATCATACTCTCCGCATTTCTCAGGTTTTTTTGTCTTGAAGCAGTGAAGCATTTCCACAAAGTGGGGTCTGGGGAGGGTAGAGCCTTACCACTTATTAGGAGGTAAAGAGGTTGTTTTTGATAGACTCTTAGCTCAAGGAAAAAACAGTATAGAAAAAGAAACAATGGAAGTGAAGAAGCCATGGAAAAATACTATAGACAACTTGACAAATCATCTTGAGCAGTAATCACAACAAGAAAATACGATAACCGAAGTACAAGAAACAACATATAGTAACCAAACTCAAATGACAAGAAACTACAATGTAATACTATAACTAAGGGGTCGTTTGGTATGGTGTATAAGAAAAATGTTGAATAGAGTGCATTAGTAATGCATGCAATAGTAATGGATGCATTAGTAATGCATGTAATAGTAATGCATGCATTAGTTATGCTAATATTATTTCTTATGCAGTATTTGGTTTGGTATACTAAAAATAAGATGCATGGCATAACTTATATACAATTTTTTTTTATAACCGAGAAATCCGCCTGTGACTCGCTCTTTGGACCAATTATTTGTTTACAAAAATACCCTCCAAACTCTTTAGCTTTGGTTAATGGAAAATGTCTTGAGAGGGATTTGAGGGGTAGTTATGTCATTAATCAATCGTATGCATGTGTTGAAACCCTTTGTATTACTAATACATGGATATCCATGGTATTAGTAATCCACACCTCAATACACAACAAAGTGTATAACTGACCAAACAAGAGATTAATAGAACACAATGCTAATGCATGCATTATTTTTTCTCATATACTCTATCAAATGACCTACGGAAGGGAATCAAGAGTAATATTTCAAATAAAATATACCCAATATAAATGTCTTTAAAGGAGATCAAAAAGAGCATGTAAAGGAAATATCCATATGCCTTTTCAATACATGAAACTGTGGAAACTCAATATATTTTCTGAATATAATTCTACTTGAACAGAACTATCATTTAGAAAGAAATTTTTACAGGAAGATCATAATTTTTTGTTTGTGAGGTAATATCCTTTTGCTGAGTGAATTGATGGGAATTTTCGATACATCTAAGGTACCACTATTTCACTCAAAGGCACAACTAAAATGCAATATCTGTAACCAGCTCAGCATTGGATTCCCAAACTGCCATGATCGGGCCCAATGGCCTTAAGAAAAAACTAGCAGTAACATCAGAAAGCACAAGAACGAAAGCTAGAAGACAAATGACACTACATAATTAGAGCAGATAGACCAGATTCCATAACGAAAGGAAAGCCAAATTACACAAACAAAATAACAAAACAAAGCAAAAAAGGTAATTTCGAAGAATAGTACTCAGATAAGCACACTATTTTTGGGGAAACTAACTATCAAGTCTGACCTATACATTAGACAAAAGCCAAGATAACACCAAGAAAGCATACAAACACACAAGTGAATATATCAAGTTAAAAGTACATCAACCAAATACTGTTCTGAAGGTAAAAAGAGACATTAGTAATACCTGTGATTCACTAAATTTGACCTTTTGAACAGCAGCTAGACCAGCCAGATCATGCTCCATGTACTCGAAAACAAGGTACAAACTAGACGACATTCTCGAAGTTACTAAACCTTCAAGTTTGATGACATTGGGATGGTCCAGTTTTTTCAAAACAAGTATTTCTCTTGCCATGAACTTCACACTCTCTGGCTCCAATGTATCAAACCTAACTTTTTTCAATGCAACAATCTTCCCTGTGATCAAGTCCTTTGCTTTATATACATTGCTATATGTTCCTTGCCCAATCTGCATTCACACATAAACAGGCAAATTGAACAACAAAAGTACAACTACCAAAGCCTATTGTACCAATTCCTTGAAATCCACCCCTAGGCCCTAAAAACTGTGCATTCCTTACTTTGTATCAAAGCATTCATTATTGCAATACAATTAAGGACACACATAATTACTTTGTACCCCATTAAAACATAGTACATTGCGCTAAAACAGTGATACATATACAAGGCATTAATGATTACCTTATCAATTTTCTGGAAGGTATCCGCTCGGCGAGGAGTCCAATCTTTTATAGCATCTCCAGCAACGGCAACCAGCCACGGCGGCCACCCTTGCTGATTCGTTGCAAAAGAGCTTCCCAATGTTCTGAAACTGTAATACTCAGACACCGACTCTGTGCGATTTGGTCCTTCTGCCTCCACCGCTGCCGGTGGAGGTTGAGTGATCTTCACCTCATCCCCTGGAGCTCCAACACCACCGTCGGAAGCATTCCGATTGTTAGAATTCTGTGTCCTCCCGTCACTACCAATTTTTCCAAAAACACATCCCATAATAATCAGTGAAGTAAGTTTAACCAGTCATTTTTGTTGTATATTCAATGTCACCAAAAACAGGGCAGATGAAAATAGCTAGATTTTTTGCTAGCATTTATTGCAAATCATGAAATCCTCTGTAATATATTGGGTTTATGGAGTTCCGTATCCAAAACTCGAACCCAAAACTTTTAAAAGAATTGTTATCACTCTACTAAAACTTTGTTGGTTTTGAGAGAATAAATTTAGAAAGAGAACAGTATGGGCTGTGTGAAGTGAAAAAGGGGTCAGTTTTTCAGTTGAGGGTTTTCTCCTTTTTATATTTTACTTTTTAAAAGTCATTTTTTTCTTATGTTTTATATAATGTTGTACTACTGATTAGTCTGTGTCAAAAAATTAGGTCAAGGTTTGATTAAAAATAAAATGTTAAAAATTGGTAGTCACAAACTAAAAAGTCAAAAGGGTGGGTTGGTTTTGTGAAAGACATGCTAAGAAAAATGCAACCTTTTACTAGTACACTTAGGAACTTTTGACTCTTTTCTTTTATTTATTTGTGTTACTCGCTCCGTTCCAAAATAGTAGTCGCGTCAAATATTTTTTAGAGTCAATTTAATTAATATTCAAAATTGAATTAGATTATATTCATTATA
>JAJOOS010018880.1:0-26111 GCA_029582725.1 Solanum chiquidenum | reverse complement strand
TGCAAGCCTCAAAGAGTAGTAAATATTGGTGGGACAGGGCCCCAGCCTACCCATAGAGATATATACAACAAAAGGTAACAAACCTCCCAACTCTGGAACCTCCGGAGGAAAGGGGATAGCCAATCGGATAGAAGTCAATCCTGCTACTGAGGAGGTCTACTCGGTCATCTATCTGGACCTGCATGCATGAATGCAGCTCCCCCAGGCAATGGGGCGTCAGTACAAAATAATGTACAGAGTATGAAAGGTTGTGGACTAAATGAGCAAGTATCATAATATACCAAAATCAATCAGGTAAGGAAATCAAATTTAGATAAGCATTCCAACCCACTACTGAATCTAATAAAACACAATAATGATCAAACATCAACCTAACCAAGCCCCCATAAACCTGGTAGGTACAAACAACATACCACCTACTTAGGCCCCCATAAGCCCAGAAGGTGCCAAATCAATCTACATAACCTTATCGGTAGCCCCTTGTCTTTCTAAGAAGTCACATAGCCTTTTTTGGCAACGATATAGCCCCGTAGGCAGCACATAGCCCTCTTAGACAACATCATAGCTCTCTGGGCTGCACATAGCCCTCTTTTGCATCAGCATAGCCCTGTAGGCAACACATAGCCCTCTTTGGCGTCAAAATAGCCCCGTAGGCAACACATATTACTCTTTGGAAATAACATAGTCCTATTAGACAACATCATAGCCCCCATATGCAGTTCATTGCTCAACAACTAACCACAATAGCCCTAAGGGAGACAACAAATAATTGAATAGGCTAAAGGCGAGCAATTTAGCTATAAACAATATATATGAATAATCTCCAAGTCGTTCCTAACTTAGGGTCATTCTTAACAGATTATGAGTCCCTGAAATGAGGGTTTATAACCACTCAATCAGCCAACCACTCACAATTACATCTACAAGACCACCAACGTAAACTACCCCTAAAGAAACATTTCAACGAAGGGAATAACCTTAACATACCTTTCCAATGAACGCTCGAAAGGCCGTAGTTCCTTCACGAAAGTTGTTCCTTACGTCCTAAGCTTCGCAAACACTATATATACACAACTGGTACGCACCTATAAACAGTTCATAATTAATCTTAAATCGGCAAATTTTCCATATTGCTCCAACTTATCGAAACGTCCGTAGAAATTCATAAAAACAATCATAGAAGAGTCCCGAGATGATTAACTTAGTTAACCAAGTTAAAACCTTGAAGAAACACCAATAACTACAATTTATATCTTTAAAAATCAGCTCCAAACACAGCTAATAGAAGGGAAAAATGATTGTGACGTGTAGGGATTACATTTCTAGGCACGGGGGAAATGTTTAATGGTAGAAATCGTCAAAAACTAACCTTTATAATGCTAGAACTCCATAGGAACTCTCTCTTAAGCTTTCTCTCTGGTTTGGAACTGAAATGGAATGTTTTCATGGCTTAAAATGTTAAATAAACCGACATATCATATTTTTCGCCCGACCCGGATTCTGCCCCGGCAGTCCCTAGTAAAACCCTCATAACTTTTTACTCTGATGTCGGTTTGATACGGGGTTTTGTGCGTTGCAAACTAGACTCGTAGGCCTTCGATTTAACGGGTAATAGGCCTTCTATATCTTTATATATTGAGAGAAAACATCCAATACATTTTACCCATATTTCAGAGAAATCTTTAAAAAGGAACTTACGAAAACTTTCGCCAACTTTTATTTTGACACTTTCTTAACTACAAAACTTGAGATACAACCCTTGAATACTTAAAATATGACATACCACATCATTTTTAATTTATTACTCACCCTCTTTCTCTTTCCACGAATGTACGAATTAATTTAGACGTTTAGAAAAGTCGGGGTGTTACATAAAAACTATAAATTAAATGTAATAATTTAAATCAAAATTTGTGACAGGAAATTTGTTTGTTAAAAAGTACTGTAATCAACCACATGAATTCTGGCCACTAAAATTAGTTATAACGCTCCTAATTTGCTGTTTTACTTCAAGGTTCGGACGACCAAATGACCATCAACGAAGGGGAATTTGGTCGTTGTAAGCAAGTGTAACGACCGGATTAATTGTTGTTGTTAAATAATATTTAACGACCAGACATGCAATCCGGTCGTTAACCTTTAACGATGGAGCGTTTAATGACCGGTGATGACCAATTTTTGACCGGTCATTATAGACATTTAACGAACGGATTTGGACTTATAGCGATGGGATTTCCTTTCACTAAAGGTCGTGTTTCTTGTAGTGTCGAGAATTGATTGTGTTCAATATCGATGTCTTGGATAGTACTTATGATGAGAAATGTGTATTGAGTGAAAGTAGCAAGAAGAAATCGATGTGACTTTGATTTTGAATGATCCTTTTTATTCTTGTGTTTACTAGCTGCGTATTGATGTGAGCCTTGCAATGAATATGGCACACAAGCTTTTTTGATTTTTTAGAGTTGTGCTAACTAATTATGTTTGAATTGCCATGTGTGGTGAGGTCCTACTTGAAAGAATGCTTGTTAAATCCTAAAATTTTCCTTGTTAGTCTAATTATCTAGCTTTGGTGAGTACAAGAAATGAACTTAGGTACAAATTTTATGAGGAAACCCAAATTTTCATACCTTTTGTGACTACCTTGTGAGGGTGTGCAACCATCTTGGAATAATTTGATCCTAAACTATTTGTTGTCAAACGTGTTGAAACCTCAGAAGCTTAATTGTCACTAACTTCTCACTCATAATTTTTTTCTAAGCATTGCTTTTTGAATAGTCAAATTAGGCCAAAAGCCTAAGTAGGGGGGGGGGCCGTGGAAAGGAAGTAAGAAAGAGATCCCAATGGAAAGTAAGGAAAGAAAAAGTGAGACTCAACTTTGAATTTTGTTGCAAATAGAAGGAGCCCCTCCTTATAAAAAAGAATAAACAAAAGTTTGAAAGTTTAAATGAAAAATAAAGTGCGATGAAATAAAAGGGTTGTTGAATAAATTGAATGAATAATTGAGGTTTGAATATCCAAGTTAAAAAAAGATGGGAACTTGAGAAGGGGGGGAGAGATGAGTACAACAATTCTTTCAAAAGGTGAAGTCACTGAGAAAAAATTGAACATACATTTACCCTCACCCCATTACAAGCCTAAATAGACCTTTGAGATGTTGCATGAACTAGGTTGTCTGATGATTGGAAAATATGGGTAAACCTATGGGATGACGCCTGCATGTATTTCTCTTTCGGAGAGTGAGAGTTATATTTATTCCTAACTTATTTATTGATTCTCTTTGTGAGAGCCTGTAATTGTTCTTGATTTGATGGAACTTGAATGCATTTGTTGAAACATGGGTTTGCATTAGAAAGGAAGCACTAGTGAGCTTGATCTTGGATGGATACAAGCTAGTCACCATTGAAAGCTTTTTGAGAATGGTTGAGTGTTGCATATGCTTGATAGTAGTCTTGTGATGACACTTGTATGTTAACAATCATTGAGAACTATTGTAGACACTCTTGTTGAACTAATTGTGTTCTTGATTTACTTTATGACAAGTAAAAGTTTAAGTTGGGTGTGTTGATGAGTGGTAGATTTAGACCCATTAGTATTTTTAGTTTAACAATTAGTGTCCTCAATGCCTAATTATGTCCTATTCTGATGATATTTTGTTGTTTTGCAGCTATGAAGTCTAAAGGACAAGGCAGAGATGAATACATGAACAAAAAGGTCAAAAACATTGAAGGAGTATAAACTCCCAACTGGTAGTCGCCTAACCAAATGGGCGGATCCCCCAAGTGGCCTGACCTCGCCCAAAGTGATAGTGCTCAAAATCGAGGATATTCAAGGCAGGTTGACAAACTAAAAATAAAATGGTGACTCACCGAAGTTGAAATGGCGAATTAAAATACCATCAACAAAGGTGACAGAACTTTAAGGAAAATTGAAGGCTTAAATGGTGAAAAAATGTGGTAATCAATGATCCACCTAAGGGGAAATATAGAATCGATCGAGTACACCAACTAAGGTTCAAACACCTGAAGCCTGAAGCAAGTGAAGGGCGAGCTGAGGAACAAATAATGATTCACGAAACATGTTTGGCGAGCCCAACTAATGTCAAAAAATTGGTCACACATTAATTTTTGAGCCAAATTTTTGGGAAACTATAAATAGCCTAAGGAGAGAGATTTTGATGATATTCTTAAAGAGATTTTTATTGGATATTTGTATGAGATTTGTGTGTGATAATTTTGTGAAGTTTTGAGAATTTTTATCTTGTGCGAAATATCTTTTAGTTTTGGGGTTTTAGAATACACTCTTGTAATTGACAATTGAGAGTTGAAATCAAAGTGTGTGTTGAAGATAATTGTTTAATTTCAACACATTCATGGTTGTTATCATGATAGTAATATTTTTTTTGCTTTTTAGGATGCGTGGTAAAAACCCCAATTCTAGGGGTGCAATTATGGGGTGGGGTCTTGATTTAATGTAGTCAGTTTTCTGTTTTGCTCTATTTTATTATTTTCCATTCTTTGATTTAAGCTAATTAGCATGATGTTAACTCATGGGTTAATGTTGAAAAGTTAATCCTATTCTTTATCTTTGATTGATGCTCGAAAGAAACCAATTCGAGTGGGCAATTAGTTTAATGCATGAAATTTAGGTTTGATTTCTATGGTTTACTCGAAAGAGATATTATGGTTCATATCTAGTTGCCCTAAATCTACTTGAAAGAGAGGTTCGGGTAAGGTAATGGGTGGATGTGTGTTTCACATAGATGAGACCGAAAGGATATTCTATGATATGGTGCTATGAGATGAAAAGAAGATTAGCGTCATTGAGTATTACTCAGTTTCTCCATGATTGCTTGGCACTATTGAGCAACACAAGTGCCCCATGTGACATCAATACCAATACCCACACACCTATATTGTTTCTTACTTGTATGAATTCATAGTTTTAGGTCAATTTTGATATTCGATACGTAAAACCATGTTAGTAAATTTGGTGGAATCATCCACCCTCTTGCTCTAAAGTACTACAATGAATAGGTCTACATTCTTAATTTCCTAGTTGAATTCCTATATCTAAACTATTCCTTGTGGGATTCGACCTTGACTCTTTGCTGGGTATTTCTATTAACAACAATCAGTTACCCTTCTAATTATTTTTAGGACTATTTGACCATTATCAACTTCATTTCTTAAAAGGTTTGATGGGTTGAATTAGGGGGTTAGTAATTGATTCTCACACCTGGGTTAGTGTGGGTGCCACTCACTACAGTCTAGGTCATGACACTATTATGACGGAGAATTTTGGTATATCTTCTTTAATTTTTGTCCTTAATATCTAATTTTCCTATAGGTAGGGACATGCAATTTATGGATGATTATTCTACATTTTGGTATTGTGTATTTGCTTATTAAATGTTTAATTAAAATGGGTTCAATTGTTTCTTTGATTTCAATTATAATTAGCGGTTGGAAGCTCTAATTTACTGTAGTTCAAGTATGTTGCTTGTGAAAAATGTTGGATTGAGATCAAATAGTTGATGATAACTCGAGTTTGGTCATTTAATAGCTCAAGATAGAAATAGTTGAGCTGAATCAAAGCAATAGATTTGTTTGTGTTGATAACATGTTGGGGTTCGATATAACCCAAGTGAAATATGATAGTTGATTAATAAATCAATGTCATTATCTCAAATCTAACTTACCCATTGATATTTAACTGATTTTAACAAGTCTTAATACCAAATTGAAAGATTATATTCCATACTAGCACACTCATAAGAGTCTCCACATACGTGTGATAAATCCTTGTTTCTAAGATTTGTATTTGCTTAGCTAAAGTAATTGAGAAGTCATTCGCATTCTACGGTAAAATTGTTAACCCCCATTTACTTTAATGCACAATTTTTTTCAACGTAAGAACCTCTAGTTAATAGAATACATTATAAGACAAATTATATTAAGCAATTTCATGTGGAATTGACCCCAAATATTATGGGGTTTTAAGAGTTTTAATGTAGTGGTTACAAGTAGGATTACAAGTTATGAAGATGATTTTTTATGCCATGTACAATGAAGAGGGTTGATTTCTAACCAACCAAACAGGGCGTTCTCGTCCTGCCTTTCAAAGGTAAGTCGTGAATTAAGGTTGGTACAAGGATAGATAAGTAGATTGGAGAAATAGAGAGAGTGAGCGAGAGAGAGATAGATAAAGAGAGAGAGAGAGAGAGAGAGACATAGAGATAGAGAGAAATTGGAGAGATTGTGATAGGGAATGACGTGATCAAAATAATGGTCGAAGATAATGTGACAATGAGAGGATTATTACATACCTTCACATGGTACACCCAAGTCTAAGGAATCTAATAAAAGTTATAACACAAGTTCTAAGAACTAAGTAGAAGCTATCAAGGTAAGGCAACAATACAAGTTGCAATTCAACAAATGTACAAACTACATAGTAGATAAGAAACATAGTAAACCATCTAATAAAAAGTGAAGAAAATAGTTTAGCATATGGAGCATAGTGGTTTGGAATGCAATGAAAATATGGACTGGGATCAGAATGCAAACTCAAGGTACCGAACTCATTCTCAAGGAGATCAATTAGAAGTATTTGTCTAGATTCAGGAAGAAAGTGATTAAAGTTGTGTATGGAGCTATAATATACTATATATTGCAAGCTAGGTATCATAAAATCTTTAGATTGGTCACCATGACCCACATTTTTGTATTTTTGTTATTTAAAAGGTAAAACATGCAATTAAGGAAAGGATAAGTATGTTCTGTGACTCAAAAGGGGGAGACAAAATAGGGATATAAGTCTATAACTTTGTAATTAGTACATTGGAGGTCTATCATTCCTAGAACCTAAATTATGTGTATGAGATATAGTTTATCATTAAGAGTATTGGATTGTTGTTATGGTAATATGTCAAGCCCCAAACACTCGATGATGTCACCTATCATAAATTAACGGTAGGTAAGCCAACCCATATCCTAGAACGAGTAACAAGCACATTGCGCACAATTAACAAACAACGAGAATATAAGAGAAATATTAAAGAAAACACAGTGGAAATAAGAAATTATATCAATATATAAATATGAGTACATTATCCAATCCCAGGACCTGGTGGATAAAAGTATAAAGCTGCTTTAAGGGAACAAGTCCCAAAAGTAGATCAAAAGGTACAGACTTGTCTCAAATACAAAAGATTAGTCAAAACTATTTACAAGTGGAGATCAGTTGAATTGGGATGCCATCAACTCAGCCTCTTTCTCCAAAGATCTCCTCCAAGGCTCGAAACACCAATATCAATTTTTACTTGGATCTGCATCAAGAAATCAGATGCAGAGTATAGCATGAGTATCAAAACAAAAGGTACCAAGTGGGTATCATAAGCCAATTGAGCTCGTAAAGTAGATACAATATAAAAAGTGAGGAAATATATAGTAACTAGAGATCAAATAAATGAAGCAATGGTGGAAAGTCTTACTATAAGGATCATGAGTCAAAATAGGATATAACACTAAAGTGAAGAAGATGTATATAGCCTAACTGGACACCACAAGCTGAACAGGTACACTCGTTCGCAATTGGAAAGTAAATAAACCAAATGGACAATCATAAGCCTGATGAGTACACATAAGAGCTAAGGATAACACTAGGTAAGACTAAAAGTATTCCAGAATTGAAACAACCAACCCCTGACTCAAACCATTTCCTTCAAAGAACCCAATAGAACCACCATGTTAGAACTAAAACCCGACTAATAGAAGTGTGCCGAACTCAAACCGTGTCTATAAGAGATATGCCCGGGCCTCAAACCTTGGCCAAAAGATATTTTCCAGGGCCTCAAACTTTGGCTAAAAGAGTTGTGCCAGGGCCTCCAACCGTGATTAAAAGAGATGTGACAGAGCCTTGAACCGTGGATAAAAGATTCTAAATATCTCCAAATAACATGTTTTCTCATAAGGGAATGTACCATAAAGTGAAACCACCTTCAAAGTCGCTAGGGACCCACTCTAGCTCAAAACCCAAGACTCGGTCCAAAATATCCTACAAGGTCCAAAATTGAAAATGAAACACATTATCCGAAACATAAGGAAAGTTATGGATGAACGGTTACAAGAGTTGAGTTGACACCTAGCTAAGGATTCATACTATTCAGAACCAAGTTTGTTGTATAAGTCTACAAAGAGCTAAGTCGTTCAAAGGGACGTCAGAGGATATCTAATGTATAGTGGCTCCAAATCGCAATGCTAATACAATCACCAGCCTACACCTAGCCTAAGGCCAAGAACAAGCCACCAATATCAGTACCACAAAAAATAAAGATGCCACAAGGCATGATACATCAACGCAACAAGGTAGATATACTCAATATCTCGAAAAACTACCTGAAAAGAAATAAAGCATAAGTTTTATCCACTAATCATGGTATAAGAAAGGAACCCCTCCCAAAAATAGCTAAGCAACATGTAAATAATAACACATGGTAAATCTAAAATCTGTAATCTGTATCTTACCTCAAAGCTGATCACCGATACGTCCAAGCATACACTTCAATTAAGAAGTATAACTGGCCGAAGTCAATAACAGAACTCAACTAGAGTTGAGGTCGATCCTATGGGGAATTTACAATATAAATAAACCTACTGACACTTTTATTCAATTGTGGTTGATATTTCTGAAAAGATTAAATTATGAAAAGTTAATGTTAGGTTGCTTGTGTTGAAGTAACAAATGTTTAATTAATATTAACAGTCAACAAAACCAAACAATAGTTCCAAGATTTTAGTAATTGATTTAATGAGACTAGGATTGTGTTCCCATGACATTTATTTCACTATCAAATTCTATACAAATAACTATTTATTGTTAATATTATATGTTCCTAGCAATTTAGATAAATATAAACGCTTTTCAGATCAATTAGATGATTTTCACTCTTCTCCTATCAGTCTTAGAGTGCTTTGAAGCTTACCCTTGCATACCTTTTAAGATGGTTATCTTCTTCCGATCTCTAATCTTTGAAACAAGTTAATGGAGCTTGATTCTAGCTTTTCCTAATTATCACTTTTCTCTCGAACAAATGATAATTATAGGCAAGTTCTAATGTTTTCACTCATTATAAGACAGTCATTACGAAAGTAGAAACAACATGTGCAATTAACAATTAAACATTATTTGTATTTGAATTTGTAGTTAGGTTTTAGTCATGGTTCGCACAATCCCAGTTGTGCTGTTTAACCACTCATTATTTCAAGAAAACCAATAGTCGAGATTATTGAAAGCATGATATAATAGACTTACAATAATAGCAAACCAAAAGTTTCTTGATTATCAACACTAAATGAAGAACACAAAGTTTTGATCCCCAGTTTTCGACAAAGCAATGTGTTCAAAAAGGAAACTCCTATTTTTCCACGCTCAGAATGTCTCAATATAATTGATAATGATTCAAAAATAAACCCTAAGTAATTATAATAGTCTTTGAAAAGAGTGCTACTCAAAGCAGGACTGCAACTGTCGCACAACATCACGCCAGGGTGACTGCTCGTCTAAGGTTAAACATCTCGTCAAGCCCTCTGTGGTCCCACACTTAGGCAGTGTGGGATCTTTCTTCACTGCTGGACTTCACGATCCACTAGACGGCTCGTCTACTAGAACATGGAGCGTGTAGGGCCTTGTGGTGTTCAACCTTGTTTGGGTAGCTACGGTTTCAATGCACCTTCTTCATGAGCCATCAGACAACTTGTCTACTGGACCACGGCCCGTGTAGGGCCTCATGGTGTTCAACCTTCACTTGGGTAGCCACTGGTTTCACTGCCTCTCTTGCACGAGCCATTATGTGGCCCGTCTCTTGGACCACGGCTCGTGTGGAGCCTCGTGGTGTTAGACTTCAAATATATTTTCCATCTTTGTTCCTATCTTTTGCATCGAGTTGTTTCATCTATAGAATCATCAAAGAAACCTTCATATCGACATAAACAAGCTTGACTTCTCACACTAATCCTTAGTTTTGAGCGTTAAATATGCTATGAATTCACGATACATCAACACCCTCAAGTTAGAACCATTGCTTGTCTTCAAGCGATGAAAAAGAACAACACCCGACACTCAAATAAATAGGAATACATCACAAATATGCAATAACTATCTGCACAACAATTTCATCCAAAATAATCTATCGAACATTCAAGGATCAATGAACGACATCCCATTACACACAGTAGATCATGTTTATACTAGTGCCAACTATTAGCTAACATAACAAACTATCAAATGCAAATATAGTGCCTTCACAAAAAGAAGTCCCTCACATGTGATATTTGGGAATGACGAGTACTCTCACTCTCCAAAAGAACTTCTAACACTGCAAGTATAGAGACCATAGGCCTGACATTGTTTTCTACACTACAACTATCAAACAGCCGAAATAGGATCACTATAGGACTTTTATTGGCTGGGGCTAGGGAGTTGAACATTTGGTCTATAAGTGACTAGATTACCTGAGTTCTCCAAAGTTCTTATTAGCACAAATTTCTTATTTAATTGGTTCCAACTTCTTTTTCTTTAGCACATTCCGGCACCCACATTATTTTTTATTTTTTTTTCATTTTTCTTCTCCTTTTTTGTAACTACCATTTACTTGAACCATTCAAATTAGACCCATTCAAAAAATGCATTGTGGTTTCGTGCCTTGGGAATAACCAAGGATACGATACTGCTAAGCTATTTATTTTTCATTATAGGTCATGACCACCCTCAACTTAGGCTTTTGGCCTGAGTTGTGGCATCATGCCTTCAGAGAACCAATGATACGATATCAAAAATATGGCAATAAAATAAGCTTCAAGGCTCAAATAGGGTTCAAGGCGTTCATGATTTCATTTGGTAGTTGTTTTAGGTTAAAGTGGACGTAATACAAAACTGACCTATGATCCTTTCCTATCTAGTTATTCAACGATCTTAGCAAGAATACTTGGGCAAGTTCTAGCTTCTACCTACAAAGTTAAACTCCATACGAAACTCACACTCACATGGCACATGCTTACACCTTCAATATTCTATTAACCGATTTATGTCCTAGCTAGCAATGATCAACACGCAAGTATACGAGATGTCACACAAAGAACGTGACGGTCAATTTTCAAGTTAAAGATGTCTTTCTTATCATTTTACACAAAACTCAGTTGCTGCTATCAATTCAAACTACCAGCTTTCACATACACAAAATATCAAACTATGCCCAACACAAGAGCCAATCTCTATACACAAATGACTAATGGCAGGTTGTGCAACCACCCCGTCCCTAAAAAAATAGACTTTGCCTACAAAGTACAAAATACAAGGGTTGTGATGAGGGGTTATATCTACAATTCTCTAGGCATCAGTAGTCAAAGTGATGTTGGCACCCTTATTAACAGGTGTGCACTCAAGAGAAGGGACAATGTCAGGATGGCTACTGTCTACAGGAGTAGGAGGTCTGCTAGATGAGGCTCCAAACCTCATCGAATCACGATGCTGCTCCTCCAAAGCTTCCTTCTCTTTAACAACTCTTTTGGATTCTCTCCTAGATTTCTTCATCATCCTCTACTCTTCACTAGAAGGTTCTTCATGGTACTCCGATTCAGACTGTATATACTTTCCCTTGCCTTTTCCAATCTTAAGTCTAGCCAAATCACCCCAAATATCTCCAACTGGTTGAGTGACCAGAGGCATGCTAAACATATTCATCAATGAATCTGGTACAAGGGGTGGAGGCAAAACAACTGGCGTATCTGGCAGTTTGGCAATCTCAGCTTTCATCGCAGCCATTTGTGCTTGCAAAGAGACACCATCTACATGACCCAAAGCATTTAGCCGACTATTTACATGAGACTCTAACCCATTCGTTGGGTTATTCAGCACAAAAACTTCTTGTCGGAGTTCATTTTGTAGTCACTTCTCCGCACTCTGTACTTGACTCTAGACCACCTGTGGTAGTTTTTCAACTACCTAATACGTCCAAACTTACACTTCAATTAAAAAGTATAAACAGTCGAAGCCAATTATTGAACTCAATTGGTGTTAAGGTTGATCCTATAGGGAATTTACAGTAGAAATAAACTTACTGACTTTTTTATTCAATTGTGGTAACTATTTTCAAAAAGATTGAATTATGAAAACAAAATTTTGGGTTATTTGTGTTCAGGTAACCAATGTTTAATTAAGATTAATAGTCAACAAGAGAAAACAGTATTTCCAAGATTTTAGTAATTGATTTAACGAGACTAGGATTGTGTTCCCTTTGACATTTATTTCATCTCGAATTCTATACAAATAACTATTTGTTGTTAATATTATATATTCCTAGAAATTTAGACACATCTAAACGCTTTTCATCCCTATTAGATGATTTACACTCTTCTCCTCTCGGTCTAAGAGTGCTTTGAAGCTTACCCTTTCATACTTTTTTAGAAGATTATCTTCTCTGGATCCCTAATCTTCAAAATTAATTAATGGATCTTGATTCTAGCTTTCCAAATTATCACTTTTCTCTCGAACAAGTGATAAATACAGGCAAGTTCCAATGCATGTACTCATTAGAAGGCAATTATTACAAAAGTAGAAACAACATAGGTAATTAACAATCAAACATTATTCGTGTTTGAATCTGTAGTTATGTTGTAGTCATGGTTCTCACAACTCTAGTTGTGGTTTTTAGCCTCTCATTATTTCAAGAAAACCAATTGTCGAGATTATTGCAATCATGATATAATAGCAAACCAAAAGCTTCTTGATTATCAACACATAATCAAGAACACAAAATTTTGATCTCAGTAATCGACCAAGAAATATGTACAAAAAGGAAACTCCCAATTCTCAACACTCAGAATGTCTCAGTGTAATCAATAATAATTCAAAAATAAACCCTAAGTAATTAAAATAATATTTGGAAAGAGTCATACTCGAAGTAGGACTGCAACTGTCGCACAGCTTCACGGGCTGCAACTGACGCTCAAAACAAAGATTAGACAACTCGTCAACCCTTCCATGGTCCCACACTTAGACAGTGTGGGGTCTTCCTTCACTGTTGGACATCATGAGACACTAGACGGCTCATCTACTGGACCACGGCCCATGTAGGGCCACATGGTGTTCAACCTTCATTTGGGTAGCTACTGGTTTCAATGCCCCTTCTTCACAAACCATCAAATGGCTTATCTACTAGACTATGGCCTATGTATGCCCTCGTGGTGTTCAACCATCACTTAGGTAGCCACTAGTTTTACTGCCTCTCTTCCGCGAGCCATCAAATGACCCATCTACGGGACCACAGCTCGTGTGTACCCTCGTGGTGTTAGATTTCAAGTCTATTTTCCATCTTTCTTCCTATATTTCGCATCAAAGTGTTTCACCTATAAAATTATCAAACAAACCATCATATCTACATAAACATCCTCGACCTCTCACACTAATCCTTTGTTTTGAGCGTCAAATATGCTATGAGTTCACAACACATCAATCATACCCAAAATAAACTAAACCTGAGCTTTACCCTTCTGAACTCCCTTTGATCTCTTATATACTATCAAATAAATGATCACAATGTGAATACATATGTTTTGACACCCAAATCACAATTATTGAAGACGATACTAAAAATGAGTAAAAATAGCATTGTGGAACCTGTGTGGGTAATCCAAGAATTGACTCCATTAATTTCTCTCATTTAGCTCAAGGAATTTGTGCCCAAACAACTGGCACAATTAGAGCTCAACGATCCCACAAACAGATTATTCATCATATGAAATGGTTTTACCATTAGAGAGCTAACTAGGTATGTTTGGATGTTAATTTATGTCCTAGATTAGTTCCCAATCCAATCCAGATGATCTTAACACAAAAATTCATCAATTACCAACATGTGTACCCAAAATGAACTCAAATAGAGCTCTAGGGATTAAGAAATTGAATTTAGAATATTAAACAATAAACTGATTTTGAGATATAACACAAGTAAGGCTTACTAAAGTGATCATTTTGGCTACTTAAGTAGCTCAGCTAAAGAGGTTCTCCTACTGCTAAAGTGGTAGGGCTCATGTTGGAGGCCTTCTAAAGTGGCTTCATGGCCTCTTAAGAGACTACATCTTGAGAAAGGCCAGGGCCACTAAAGGGGATAGTCCCTAGATTGGAAGCCCTTATTTAGGGGCACCTTTTGTCACTAAAGCATCTTCTGCTTAAGCGATGCTAGGGCTGCTTTAGTGGCTGCACCTGTACAGAGCACTAGCTAAATGATCTAAGTCCCAACGGTCTCTACTTGGGTATTCGGGATTTGTTGGAAATCCCATGCATGCAAACAAACAATACTACCCAATAAAATTTGACATTGTGGACTTAGTAGAGAGTTTGAATCTTCTCGGAGTTCATTTCGACAAGAAGTGGGTCCCATAACGAAACTCCATTTTAAGCCAAAATCTGCATGATCACTAAAAATGAATATGGAATCCTCGGATACTACACCCAAAGTCTGTTACACCAAAATCAATTTTCTAGAGCCAACAAAATAGTCTAGATAGCGTTTTGGGCCATTTACTTGGAGCTTTAATTGAATTCAAGTGTTGATGAGTGGTGAATTTGCACTCATTTAGTCTCTTTCATTGTGATTTTGTGGCACTCAAAGTAGAGAAAAAGGTTAACAAAGTCAATTGTTAAGGAGCACTGGCCGCTTAAGTGAACTAGTCAACAAAGTCAATTGTCCGCTTAAGCGAGGACATGGGGTTCTCTTTTGAAACCTTGGCAAAAAGGGCGGAGGTCGCTTAAGCAAACTTCAGTTCACTTTTGTGAAGGTCGCTTTTGCAAACGTCCTACCACTTTTGTTTTTGACTAATTCTCATGATTTTAAAGTGTTGGAGTTAATTTGAACAGGTTTGGAGGCTCCCTCTCGCAAAAGCGATCCTCGCTTAAGCAAACCCCAACCTTTCAACAACAGTGGTAAAAGCGACCAAATGTCTCTTAAGAGAAGGTAATTCATTTCAAAAGGCATTTTAAGGGAGCCAAAGGGGAAAAACTCACAAAATAAAAGGTCCAACTTCTTGTTCTCTCTCTTCACTTGTTCCAAAAGAATTACAACCTTTTTTTCTTCATTGTTAAAACACAATATAATTTTTTTCTCACTTGTAGTCTCTTGAAGTGGTAATAATGTTGTTTTGACTAGCATGTTGAATTGTTGTTTGTTTGTTTTTGTTTTTGAATTATTGTGCGGATTGGTTATTTTGATTATGTTTTGGTTTTATTATTATTGTATCTTTTGTTAATTTATGTCTTTGTGCTAACAAAGTGTGACGATTCAATTTCACTCTTGATGCCTTGAAGCAGGGGAAGTCTGAGTACTTGTATCTTGTGAATTTAGGAACAATTACAAAGGCTCAATGAAAAGGCCCAAATTTGCCCAATGATAGATTGGGTGACATCATTCTTCAGGGTAAATCGTGATGTTGTTGAGTTTTGTTGTCTTGGTGATGCCTTAATATAATGTAGTGACTTGTTTGTTAATAGATTTCGTCGAGCCTTTTGAGTTGTGAAATGAGCACCCCTCCGAAAGTTTGTGAAAGTGAATGATTTTGTTACAATGGGTTGACTCTTTTTGTGACTCTAAATTACTAGGTGGTAAGTGTAAAATGACTCCTTTGTTCTTGACTAAGAAGTGAAATGTAGCCATCTTGAATAGCTTCATGCCATGTGTTGTGAGGCATTGTGAACAATGCCTCGTGTTCACTTTGGTTAACTAGAACTTGCCCGGTTTGTCTTAAAATGTTGGTCTTGATTCAGTTTGTTGGAGAAATGATCTCAGGCTTTCTTTGATTATCCTTGAAGTTCACTTAGCCTATTCATCCTTGATTTTTTTTTAAAAAAAGTAGCCTTCTTTTGAGACCTTTCCCTCCTTGAACACTAGAATTCTTAAATCAAGGCTAAAATCCTATGTTGGGGGTGTTATGGAAAGATTATAGATGGAGTTTTACCACATGAGGGTTTGATAAAAATAGAGTTTGAGAATGGAGGAAAAGTCTCAAAGAAAGAACAAGTGTGAAAAAAAGAAAGAGGAAGCAAGATTTGGAATAAATGTGAAACTTAAATCTTCTAAAAAGTTGAAAATGGTTGCATGTGGGGCCTCTTGAAAGAGAAATAAGAAAATTATGTGAAGTGTGCATTGAGTTAAAAAGCGAAGAAAAGTGGAAAAAGTTGTTAATTGAAAAGTCGTTGTGTAGTGTTCAAGGAGGGTGTAGTCACTTGTACCTAAATGATATCCTAACCTACCCTATTCCTACATATCAAGCTTAACAAAGTCCTTTGAGATCTCCAACCAAACGAAATTGAGCCAATGTTATTTGTAAATATGGGCAAACGTATGGCGTGACATTTGTGTACATGAGATGAATCATTTTGACTGTGAGTTCTTGTTTTATTGACCCTTGTTTTGTAAATACTTTTGTTTTTTTGTGGGACATTTCTTTTCTTGTGAGGGCATGAATACAAGAATGGTTGGTGAAGTCAATAGATTTAAAATTGAGTCAAGGGGAGTTGTTAGAGTACTAGTAATTGGGAGTCATTTCTTGAGAATTCTTGTTGTCACTTGATTACTCTTGGAGCTCATTGAGTTTTGAAATTTGAGTGAGTTGCTTGAATTGTTAATAACTTGTGTGCTTGCTAATTATTATTACCAACCAAATTCATGACCATGATTCTTTGCGTAAATGAAAGAGTTTTGTGCTTGAATTGAGTGCCTATTGTGTTTTGAATTTTTGTGTTGCTTGAGGACAAACAAAGTTGTAAGATAGGGGTGTTGATGAGTTGTGAATTTGCACTCATTTAGAGCTTTTTTCATATGATTTTCTGGCACTCAAATTAGAGAAAGAGGCTGATTATGCTTTTAATTGTATTGTTTTAGGTGTTTTGATGTTGGGAAAGAAAATGCTGATCCAAAGTGGAATCAAAGTTGATAAAAAGAGCAAAACCTGTCAGAAAAACAAGTTCAAGGTATCGTACCTGCGGAGCACTGGTCGCTTAAGAGAACCAGTCAACGAAGTCAGGTGTCAGCTTTAGCGAGGAAGCAGGGTTCGCTTTTGCGAACTTAACCCAAAAGGGCTAAATCACTTAAGCGAACTTCAGTTTGCTTTTGCGAACCTCCTGCCCCCTTTGCGAAACCCGCATTTTTGGATAGGGGTAAAATGGGAAATTCTCAAGCTTTGAACCAAAATTCAGAAAATAGGGTTAGAGTTGGAAAAGAATGGATGATCTAAGAATTGTAGAGAGAGAGAGATAAAGTGTAGAGAGAAACACACATTCAAAAAGTAGATTGCTTAGTGTTCTTGATCTAGGGGTTAAGACGTTGAAGACAAGTTGCCTCAAATTTCAGTTGTAGATTTGAAGATTGTGTTCCATATTAGTAATATCTTTTACATTTATTCATTTGCTTGTTCTTAATTGCTAGAAATGTGGGTGTGATGATTTGTATGAAAGTGGTGCTTTTGTGCTAAAAATAAACAAAGCTATTTAGGTGTTTAATTAATTGCTCTATTGCTTTTGTAAATCCTTGTGACCATGGTTTATTTCATGAGATAGGTTCAGTTTAGTTTTCATGTATGAATTTATGTGGTTAGAATTGATGAGTAGGGGATTTCGACTCATTTAAGGCTTAATATACAATGAATTAGTGTCCTCAATGCCTATTTTATGCTCTAAACTGATGTTGAAGTGATAATTTGCAGACATTAAGGCGAAAGAGCAAGGCAAGGGCATTACCGGGCAAAAATGAGTGAAAAAGTTGAATAAAACTGGTACTCACCAAAGCTACTCGGCGAGTCACCGAGTGGACCTTCAGCTCGCCAAAAGTTCATGCATGCTAGCCCATGAACAAGACCAACTTGGTGAGAAATCTAATTGTCCGGCGACGCATAAAATGAATCAACGATGTCAACTTTGATTGCCTAAAGTTATAGAAGAGAGGTGGTGAAAAGTCAAGCCAAGAAGGAGATGGAAAGGAGCACTCGGTGCATTGCCGACCAGGTCGGTGACGACTGACTTATTTCAGTAAGTGACTCCGATGCTGAAATTCTGGGAAACTATAAATGCAATTTTCAAAAGAAGAAAAAGAATTTTCCACATTGTCCAGTTCAGGGTTTTTGATCCTCAACATTCTAAACATTGCTTTTACACCTTTTTAGTAGATATTTAGCGTTTATTTGATTGTGAATTCAATTTGAGCATTTTGGAGACTTGTGGATTATTACCCAAGCTGATGGAAAACATAGTGGGTAACAATTTCTTGTTCTTTAATATACGTGGCTAAAATCCCCATTCTTGGGGGTGTGATTATGTGATTGAATATTTTAATTAGCTTATGTGTGTTAGTATTTACTAATTTTATTATTGATTTGAAGTGGGTTCAATTTATAGTTTTGTTTAAATTGATGAATTGTAGTTGCAAATGCAATTCTAAACATTGCTATTAGTTGATGATTGTAGTGATTGGGTTATTATAGGCTTAGATTCAGAAAGTGGGTCTTAACTCAATTCTACTAATCTAGCTTGAAAAAAGTAGATTGATTGAGGTATTAGGCTGTTCATAAGTGTGTGCTTGTTGAGGTTCAAAAGAACTCTCTTGATTCGTGAAAGGTGATTGAGAAATGGTTGTTGCACCTAAAGCCTAGCCTACCCACCAAGATTCAACGACTTCTAGTAAATAATAGTCACCTATTTTGCGAAATTGGCATTCAATTGATCACACTCCCAAGAAATCCCCTCTACTTGTTTACTCTCGGTTGTTCGTAGTTGTTAGTTGTTCACCAAGGGAGTCTATTACTTCTCGGGAGGAGCTCACCGAGGAATTCTATGAAAGGTTCTTCCCTCCTTCGAAGATGGTTAAGTTGAGGGATAGTATTCGAAACTTCAAGCGCATTGATGGTGAACATATCCATCAGATATGGTTAAGGTTGTAAAAGTTGTTGCTTCAATGTAGAACTCACGAGTTACCAAATAATCTGTTGTTGTAATATTTTAATCGGATCTTTGACACAGTTAATAAAGGTGTTGCAGACTAGATCATTCGAGAAGGAATCATGCAACAACCTTTTGACATAGCATCTACCCTCCTTGATGAGATGACAAAAATTAATCATACATGGTACACGAGAGAAGATTAGGTGTCTCCTTTGAATTTTGGGATGACAGAGGAACAGTTGGAGAAGAATCAAGAACGAGATAAAAAATATGGCAAAAATGATGACCCAATTGGACCTATTGACGAAATATGTCATGGGAAGTGGCACTAAGGCTGTGAATGCGGTCGGAATTAGTGGAGTGAACCCTTATGAAGCACACTTTGAATCTAGGTACAATGAAAAAGTTCATTTCTTGTCAAATCAGACAGGGGTTGCTCCCAACAAAACTATCCCAGGCCGGTCAGAAATCAAATTTGGAACAGGGACCGCGATGATTGTTGGAGAGACAGATATAGGGAATGGTGTGACAGTGGTACGAATTGGAGAGAGCAGGAAGGTGACAAAGAACGATATGTACCTCCCTACGAGTGTCAAAATCCAAAAGAGCCACGGGTTGATCCTTAGAATTTTTGCACTAAATATATGCTTGCACGCATTCTCAACAAAGTGGAAGGATCGGACAAAGTGCTAAAGGAAATGAAAGATGACGTCTCTTCTCTAAACCAAACAGTTACCTCACATTCGGTGTCAATTAAGTAGCTTGAAATACAGATGGGTCAAATATAGACTCATTTAAATCCAAGACCAAAAGGAGGTTTACCGAGTGATACCATGGTTAGCCCAAAAAATGAAGCTTGAAAGCATGTCTTCATCATGCGACGACATTAAATAAGGCACTTCTTGGGAGGTAACCCAAGTTTTTAGTTGCTATTTTTGTTTTTTGAATAACAGTTGTTAGATGTGCAGGTTGAAAATTCAATTTTTTTGGAAAAGAGGCAATTATGCGAGTTAGGTATTGTTTGGTGACTCACGAAATAGGTCGGTGAGCCTGATGTGGACTACCTTATTGACCAACCAAATGGCTAGAGTTCTGGTAACTTCGATGGGCAAAGGAACCATTCGGAGCATCACCGAATGGTCGGTGACATAAGTCATCATCACCGACCAGGGTGCGAACTGTAGGGTCAAAAAGGGCTTTAACCATTTTAAATTAAAATGCCTTTCCATTTTGCACTTACCGACTCTTGCACTCTTACACTTCAAATCTAGACCATATTTTGCTTAGAATTTCTGTGTGGGGATCATTTGCTCGGGGGAAATTTGCATATTGCTTTTGTATTTGCTCACCTAACTTTTGCTTCTGTCTATTTTAAGGTTGGTGGCCCAATCTTGACTTGATTTATGGTCATTTGTGATGCACGTTTGTATTATTATTGAATCTATTGCATGATTTTACGTGTCTGGTTGATTGTTGAATTGTGGGTTATCATATTAATTTTTTGTGTTTAGCCCCTAATTGGTGAATTCTGTATTTAAATTCCTTGAAATGGCGATATTCTTGAGATTGCCGAATGCCTTTGTGATCGCCCTTTTTCAACCCAAATTTTGGTAAAATATTCTGTACCTATCACCGAGCTACCTTCGGTTCGCCAAATGAGTTCGGGAAGCTACCTTTGGTTCACCAAATGAGTTCGGGAATTGCTGAGTGACCCTGGGTCTCGCTGACTTGTGCTGATTTTTGTGACATTTTGTTATGTATCTTTCGGCGAGCCCGACATAGCTGGCTGAATGAGTTCGACGACTGCCGAACTGGTCAGCGAGTGTTTCTGCATATTTTTCAACATTGATGTTTTGTTGACATGTTTCTAATGTATTGGTTCGTTTTGTGTTGTTTGCAGATATGGCCAGACCAAATGTTCCCAGTAGGAACCAACCACCCCAGAAGAGAGCACGAGGAATAGTTATTACTGAGGGTGCTGCTCTGCCTCGAGCAACACAACCCAAACTTCCTCTGACAGGGAGGAAAGGCACAGAAAAAAGGAAGGGTCCTGCGGAGCCAAGTCTTGCTGAGGATAGCTCCGATAGCATGAGCATTTATGACACCCAGCTCACCACATTGGAATCTGATCATGAGGATATTTTGGGGTCTAGATCACCAGCCTCTGTGTCCTAGTCAGAGGATGACCAGACTTTTCAGAAGAGACAAGTTGAGTTGCATGATCTGGCTAGACCACAGGTTACTCCTCCACCTCCAGCACAAACTATTGAGCAGACATCAGTTCCCCAGGTACATGCACCTCCACCACGATCACTGAATCCACAAGTTTGAAAGATTCACATAGCCCCGAGGCTCATACATACCTTCCTAGGTCCCGGAGTTCTACACAGAGTATGGGAAGCTAGTTCCAAAGGGAAAGAACAAGGCTAACTCATTTGCACCAGTTGATGATGTGGTGGTGCGAGGTAAAAAGGTCAAATGTAGTAGTATAGATATTAATGAAGTGTTGGTGTGTACAATGAATGTGATCCACTTCTTTGCAGATCGGATCCAGAAGAAGACCCTAGATGATCTAAAATGGTGGTTGGCTCCTCTTATTTCTGACATCACACCGCCGTTGATCGAGCCAGGAGTTTAGATTGAGAAGAAGGACCTGAATGTAGTTGTGCGGTATTGGTTAAGATTCATTAATTAAAAGAACATGCATGCCTTCCCAAATTGAGTCCATACACCGGCATCCTAAGGGTCAGATTTGTTGGGATCCATCATTGAATGGGATAGACCGAATTTCGGGTTGATTATTGAGCAAGTGATGACAATGAGGCAAAGTAGATCGAGACATCATATCCTCTCCCGGTGCTGATCACGGAGTTGTACCGGCATTCTTGAGTGCCCTTTGTGGCGAAGACGGATCTGGAAGTGACTCCCACTTCCTCTACTGACATCTGGAGGATTGAGGCCGAGTACACTAGGGAATTCTCGTGCATCCCTTGCTTGAGATCGTCTTTGCCCCGATTTGAAGTGTAGTTGTAAAAATTTCCTTCTATTTGATATTTGTGTACCTTGTATATCTAGGTTCAAACAAGTATCTAGTTAGCATTTATCTTATCAATTGCCATTACATTGTTCCTGTGGGATTTCACCCCGACTCTTAGTTGGGTATTTTTATTGATGACGACCGCTCACTCTTTTAATTAGTTTTGAAGGATGATTTGAGTGTCATCAATTCAAGTCTCAAAAGCTCCAAAACACGTAAACTCACATAAAAACCAAATGGATGACTGAACTTACAGTCCCATCTAGTCATAAATCACTTGGTGGTTACTATAGGGATGCTCTAAACACTGAAAATAATGAATTACAAGGAAAATGACATAGATGGTTGATAAATGCTCAACTACACATCATCCAATACTAGGTGTAGGTGATCGTAGTTTAGTATATAACCCAACTAAAGGTTGGGGTCGAACCCACAGGGAGCGGTACCGTATCGAATTCTATTAGGAAGTAAAGATGTGATTTAAATTGGTTATAGAAGTAGACATTGTCGAACTCAAACAAAATAAGTCAAAGGTTTGACAATGAGTCAAATAATGGTGGGTTTTAAGATATCAATTAACGACTACAATAATCACTAAAATGGGGGATTAGACAAGTAGGATGAAATTCTCGGGATGTGATCGATTATGAGTTAATTTCACTATATGGGTAATTCAAGGTTATTAACAAAGTGTTGAATCACTATGGGTAGGCTAGACTATAGCTGCAATTGTTTTTTCTTCAAACAACTATTACGGTTCAGGCGAATTCTCTCGAACCTCGACAAGCTTGACACTACAAAACTGCCCGAAATCTTAATTTATCTACTCTCTCGATCTAGATAGGTAGGAATGAGTCAAGATTTACTCTCTCGAGTTAAACCCATAATGACCCACACACTACAATCATCAATAGATTACCTTCGTTTTAGAACCTCTCTCTCAAGCAAACCCAAAACACTAAGCTAAAATTGTATTTGTAACTACAATTCATAAATTACTACTTAGCTATCAATCAAACCCACATCAAAACAACATTTAAATTATTAAACAACAATACCCATAAGTTAATTAAGCAAATAATCACATGATCATACCCCAAGAATCATAAAAAGATAGATATTAATACCAAAAACATTCTTCATGTTCTGGGTATGGCAAACCTAGTCTTTAAAATGATCCAAAGTGCTAAAAATCAAAGACCCACTATGAATCTACTTGAAAAACCCTTCAAAGTTGTTCTCCAATGGAAACTACTAAGAAAACTCTCCAAAAATGGAAGAAAACTAAAACTGCACTACAATAATAAAAACCACGATCCTTTTAAACTTTTTAAAAATCAATTTATAGTTTCCCAAATTTCAGCTGAAAAGACCACTAGGCGAGGTAAGTCGAGTGTTACCGACTTGGTCGGCGACGCACCAATCGCTCCATCTCGTCGCCGGTCTTCCTTGGCTTTTAACCCTCAAGGTTCTGCGACTTTAGATAATCCATACTGTGTCGCCGATCCAATCGACGGCCTGCCAAATGTCCAAATCCATCGCCAAGTTGGCTTCTCCCAAAGCCTTGCAGTCTGGAACTTTAGGCGAGTTGAAGTGCCACTCGGCGAGTCACCGAGTGGCTTTGGCGATTCTCAATATCTTGCTATCTTCAGCCTTTTTCATCTTTTTAGCTTATTTTCACCTGGTAGTGTCCTTGCCTTTCTTTTTTTGCCTTCCTTGCTACAAATCAACATTTTTACATCATTTTGGAGCATAAATTAGGCATTTGAGGACTATAAACTATCAAAACAAAGCCCTAAATCAGTCCAAATCTAGGTCTCATCAACACCCCCAACTTAAACTTTTGTTTGTCCTCAAGTAAAACTCAAGATCAATCAGTTCAACAAGGATGTCTACAAATAGTGCTTACTCAAGACTCAACACACATGTACACAAGAGGTTCAACCTACACATGCAACGTTCAACTGTGCACTCTAAGTTTCAAATTGTGACTAAACATCATCAAATGGACCCAAGTTCACAATGCTTGCTTCAAATTCAAGTTCAAACTTAACAAAAGCACTCGAATACCCTCACACCAAAAAATGATTCCATGCTCACACAAAGCTCATCAATTTTAAGAATTGGGAATCATAAACAACTCTCACTCTCTGAAAAACAACACATGGATGATCCTTTCTCATAGGATTTTCCGTATTTTCCAATCAACAAGATAATACCTCATTCAATATCACAAAAGTCTTTCAAGGCATGTAATGGGGCTGAGGGTAATGGTATGATCATTTAGGCTTAGTGACTTCTTCTTTCATGAGGCATGGCCTGCATTTCATTCTTTCACCTTCTCTTACAACACTTTTTTTCGAATTCTCAAAAATCACACCCTATTCTTTTAAGCACAACTCATTGGATAGCCCATTTATTTTGCTCATTTCACAAACTTTATTTCAACAATATTTCTCTTTTTCAATCATTTTCATATTTCTTTCTTTTTCTTCTTTTTTTTGTATGGAGGGGTTCCATCTTTTCTAACAAGATCTTTCAAAGGGGAGATTTTCTCAAACTTCTTGATTTACCTCCTTTTTCACCACACCCCCAACTTAAGGTTTTGGCCTAAGTTGGCTATTTATAACAACCAATGCCTCATGAAGATTATAAATGGGAAAGAAAAGGGGTCATTTGTGTTCAAGGTTCTTGCAAAGAAAATGATAGGCCCAAATGGTGCCAAGTTAGGTTCACACACTCATAAGGTGGTCACAAATAGGTATAATGACAAAATTTGTTCACTCTCTACAAATTGCCTAAGATCATCTCTATCATTCACTCACATTAACGAATCGGATGAAATGGGCAAGCTCTAGGTAAAACTAGACATGCATTACAAGTCAATCTCACCACACATCGAATCCAACATAATTATCAAAGCAAGACTTAACCATTTTTGCAAGCGTGCACTAGTCATCACAAGAGTTCCACTCAACACCTCACATAGTCACAATAGGATGCTATGAGTTCGCATATGAATTATGCAACTCAATTCGCCTCATCGAATTCGCACACACATGTCGTCCAAACAAGAGCACTATTCAAGTCATCGATATTGACCAAAACAGACACTCAATATTGCAAGAGAACAACCACATTCACACAACAATAAGTGACAAATGCAAAGAAATAATAAAAAGTCAAAAAATAACTGAAAGGGAGGCAAAGAGTCATCCTGCCAGGCTAGGCCTGGGGTGAATTCTGCATATCAGTCACTCTCTCTCTCTGTGCATCAGTGCCCGACATATCAGTATTCTTGGCTCCACTGGAGCCTACCATAGACACTTCCCTCAATGAGGCCTACATAGTTGTATCCACCATGGTTCCCTCTATGTATGCCAAGTTGATACACTCAAATTACACCTCCCTAAAAAAGCATAAGCGATCGTTATCAAGTAAAGAACCCAACTTGCAGGTTGGGGTCGATCCCACGAGGAAAATGGTTTAGACTTTACTTTAACACAATTATATCTAATTAGTCAAAGTACTTCCAGAAACAAGTAATAAAAAGGGGGATTTTGTGAAACAAATTGTGAGAATTCAGTAAGTAATCAATAAACAAAAGTCAATTTTAGTTGTTATCAAGATGAGAGAATAAACTAGGGTATAGGTGTTCCCCACAAGCTCATAACGCAGTAATCCTAGTAATAGCAATCCTTTCCTAGTGTACCACATGCAAAGTGATAAGTTAGGTATCTCTAAATCATTGGTCTGGCATCTAGAGAATTTCACCCCGCACCTTGGTCCGGCTACGCTTGTATAATTTACTAACTCTTACCTCTACCTCATATTAGATATCATAATCGATGTTTGACTTAGTTATTACTTCGCACCAATCGACACTAGCCTATTAGATAGTATCACACTAAATCTATGTTGATAATTCTTTTCTCGTTGATTACCTCATTGGTCCGGCAAGTAGCAACAAGGCGAGTTCTAACGCGTGCACTCGTTAAAAAGACTTCTAAACGAAAGAATTATCAATGCATGCAAAACACTATTCAAGAATTGCTTATTTACTATTCATACTTTGTTAATCGCTCAT
>JAJOOS010018879.1:0-46930 GCA_029582725.1 Solanum chiquidenum | reverse complement strand
GTTGTTGCATAAACCTGGATATAACACCAACAGAGAATGCAATATCGGGGCGAGTATGGGTTAGGTAAATTAAACCTCCAACCATGCTTCTGAAACTTTTAGCATCGTCCATCTCTGCTCCATCCTTAAGCTGCAGTTTTTCACCAACATTCATAGGTGTAGCAGCAGGCTTGCAATTAAGCAAACCAAACTTAGTGAGAAGGTCCTTGGCATATTTCCTTTGTGAAAGAAATATTCCATCTTCAGCTTGATGGACTTCAAGGCCAAGAAAATAATGTAATAACCCCATATCTGACATCTCAAACTCATTCATCATTTGAGACTTAAATTCATCCACCAGAGAAATAGAAGAGCTAGAATAAATGATATCATCAACATAAAGGCAAACAATGATGAAGTTATTACCTTTCTTCTTTACATACAACGTGGGTTCATTCTCACTTCTCATATATCCCTTTCTCTGAAAATACCCATTGATTTTGCTATACCACGCTCGAGGGTCTTGCTTCAAACCATACAATGCCTTTTTTAGTTTGTAGACCTTTGTTTCATCGCCCTTCTTTATGAAACCTTCTGGTTGTGCTACGTAGACCTCTTCTTGTAGGTCTCCATTGAGAAATGCTGACTTGACATCAAATTGATAAACTAGCCATTGTGACTGTGCAACCAATGCTAGAACAAGTCTAACAGTTTCAAATCGAGCAACCGGAGAAAATGTTTCTTCAAAATCAATACCATATTGTTGCGCATATCCTTTTGCCACAAGACGAGCTTTATGCTTCTGCAGGCTCCCATCCGCTGCAAACTTTGTCTTGAACACCCATTTCAAACCAATTGCATTTTTGTCTTCTGGTAATTCCACCATCTCCCATGTGCCATTCTTTTCGATAGATTTCATTTCTTCTAACATCGCTCTCCGCCACTCTTCCTTTTCAGCTGCTTCTTCATAATGTGTAGGATCTGAAATAGCAAAAGAAAATTGACAAGTTGTATACATGTCATTGGCGTACTTGGGGTTCGGCTTTTTAAGCCTTGTTGATCTTCTTAATGGAATTGGCCCATCTGAAGACTCTTCAAGAGTAGTAGATGAAGAGTTTCTGCTCCCTGAAGTTGAAGAAAATGAATCTGGAGAAGTGGTACTAGAACCGGCTGCTGTAGCTGTAGGAGTTGGCTGCTGAATTGCATCAAAAGTGATTCCAGTGAATCTGCTCTTGCATCTTATCGTTGCTTCCACTCCAATTCCAGCTTGCCATTTCATCAAATACTACATCCCTTGTAATTAAAATCTTTCTACTAAGAGGGTTATACAGTCTATATGCTTTAGATTGTGTGCAGTAACCAATAAAAGCACATTTTTCATCCAACTTATGACGAAATTGGGAATTATCAAAGCATAAGCAATACAACCAAAAATTCGAAATAACTTACAGTTGGTTTTCTACCCTTCCAAGCTTCAAATGGAGTTTGATACATAACAACCTTTGTTGGAGACAGATTCAATAAATGGACTGATGTCGCTATAGCTTCAGCCCAAAATTGATTCGGAACTCCCTTCGCTTGTAACATGCTTCTTGCCATCTCCACAACAGTGCGATTTTTTCGCTCAGCAACACCATTTTGCTCCGGGGTATAAGGTGTTGTCAGCTCCCTATGAATGCCCTTTTCCTCACAAAAGAGATTAAACTCCTTGGACAAGAATTCACCGCCTCTATCTGTGCGAAAAGTTTTTATGCACAGACCACTTTGCTTCTCAACCTGGGCTTTAAAGTACTTGAATTTTTGAAATGTTTCTGATTTGCTTTCTAAAAAATAGACCCAACTCATGCGACTACAATCATCAGTAAATAGTAGAAAATAACAACTCCCACCAAAAGATGTAGTATGCATAGGTCCACATAAATCAGCATGTATTAATTCAAGACACTTTGAAGCGGAAAAGACTTCCTAGTTTGTTTTCCATAAATGCACCCTTCACACAATTCAATAGAATCAATTTTTGGTAGTCCAAGAACCATACCTTTGTCAACTAGCAATTTCAGGCCCTTTATATTGAGGTGACCATACCTCAAATGCCACAACTTCGACTCATCCTTTGCACTTGCAGCAAGCGCAAAACTTTCTATGTTAGAAACATCCAGCGGAAACATCTTGTTTGGCGTCATAGTGATGCGAATCTTGTTGCCTGACTTCTTGTTTGTAATGACACAAGCATCATCATCAAACCAAAGAGAATGCCCATCAGACATTAGTTGTCCAACACTTAACAAATAGTATCCTAAATCAGGTACAAATTGAATGTTGTCCAACATATTTACTTTGTCGTGGCTAGTGTTAATACCCACAGTGCCTTTTCCTTCAACCTGCATCTCTTTTGCGTTGCCAAGCTGCACCTTTTTCTTTTGCTTCTCATCTAGCTCCTGGAACAAAGATATGGTGCATGTCATATGATTTGAACAGCCACTATCTACAAACCATACATCACTTGGCTTGTGATCTGTATCAATGCAAGCCATAAAGAGATAATTCTCTTCCTCATTTTCTGTTGCTGCAAAGTTTATTTTCTGGTCTTTATACCAGCAATTAGCCTTTATATGCCCGTAGCGCTGACAATGATGACATTGAATGCCATTCTTTGTGTTACTTTGCTCATTGGATTGCCTATGCCCATCATTCCTTCCTCTGCCTCTTCCATAGCCCGACCTCGGCCACTACGAAATCCTCCTCTTCCTCGACCTCTGCTTGCTGGACCATTGTTCTCACCATATTTGGTTGTTGCTTCTTTCACCTGGAATGCTTTATCTTCATTCTTTTCAACAGATAGATTGAGTCTCGCCTCATGGGCTGAAGAGACCCCATCAGTTCATCAAAGGAAAAAACTGATAGATCCTTAGACTCTTCTATAGCAGCAACTACATGATCAAATTTTGGAGTCAAGCTTCGCAGTATCTTTTCCACAATCATTTGATCAGTAACTTTCTCGCCACATGATCGAATTTTGCTGACAATTGCCACTGCTCTGGACAAGAAATCAGCAATTGATTCTCCATTTTTCATCATCAAGGTTTCAAAGTCACGCCGAAGTGATTGCAATCTCACCACAATGACCTTTGAATCACCTTGAAACTCTTTCTGCAGAATGGACCAAGCTTGCTTTGATGTGGTTGCTGTTGCGATCCGAGAAAAGTGGCTATCATGAACTGCCTGCTGAATAAAAACCAGTGCTTTAGCATCTTTTTTCTTACTGTCTCTCAGTCTATTTTCTTCGTCAGGATCTGCAAATCCTCGTTCTACCAAGTCCCAAAGATCTTGAGATTTGAGTATTGTTTTCATACGAATACTCCAGAATTCGTAGCTTTCTCCCTTGAAGATGGGAATGAGTGGTTGTGCCACACTCAATGCATTGCCATTACTTGCCATGGCTCTGATGCCAAAGATGTTGGAGTAAATAGGCAGGAAAACTTTAAGAAGAAACAGAGAATTGTATGCTGAAGTCTTTTCTATTTTTCTGTATCTGAAATCACAGGAAAGTACAGCTTTATATAGACTTAAAAATAACAAACTACTAAGTCACTAAATGACCACTACTTCCATTAACTAAACAACTAATTACTAACCAAAACACAACTAGAAAGTACTGCACCATGATCAGCATATTTGCTAACAACTAGCCCTAGAGTATAGGACACTACTAACAAACTTAATTGACCAGGTCATACTTTGAATCAGTCTTCAATAGTTCAATCAATCACCACTTCTCAAACCAAAGTAGTTGGGGTTGTTTATATGAATCCTCTTAACATTTTTCACAAATACCATTTACCTTTGGATGTAACCGATAGCTATGCTTCATTTATCTGAAGAATGGACAGTGCTGATTTAGCTACTAACTTCACCAGAACAGGGACTTGAATAACAGCGGTATTAGGGCCGATAATCAGAGTGAGCATCATTTTCATGATTTTCACTTGATATGCAATAGTCCTATAATCTCTATCCAGTGTTCCTCAAAGACCATACTTGAAACACCATTTGCTCCTATGAACAGTGAAAACTGTAGACATAAAGTGCATGTTTTTATTGGGGTGGCAATCATTCGAATATGACACATCCTATTTTTTACTAATTTGCTTGTTTCTTGTAGATGTTGCGATGACAAGGGTCAAAAGTGGCACTATTCTGATATTGAGATACAAAGACTTGTGGTTCGTTCAGTTGATGCATTTCTTGATAGTACATCTGCTGAATCATTACAACACCAAGTTGTGAAGGTAATTCGTCTTCCACTTACCAATCTTGTATAAATTTGGAGAGCGCTTGATCTCGTATTTTTGTCATTTGGATCGCCTATTATCTGTTGGTAAGAACATGCAAGAGACAAATGAACTGCAACTTGGAGATGCGTCATGTTCATGCTCTTTTTTATTTTGCCTTTGTTATGCAAAAGATATTTTTGGGAAGCCTTAAGCCTTCCTGAATAAATTGAACTGGAATAATAGAACCATGTGATGAAAATCACACTGATGGGCAATCCCACCCGGTGTACTAAGCTCCTAGCCTCCTACTATGCGCATCCAGACCACCTTGCTCCCCAAAAATGTACCTCTATTTACAAAAAAGAGTGGTGAATTTAGGTTGCCTTTGTAACAGCGAGCTTTGATGTTAATTCTCCGGTTGAGATACCCAACCTCTTATACCGAAACCAAAAGATTAGATTCCAGATAGTTGATTTCTTCCTATGAAAAGCTCATAGTTGTGAGTATTTTAACTTGTAGATACTGATACTTCAAAAAGAGCCTTCTACCAATACTTTCCTTCTCACTAATTTTCTCTTGTTTTCCTTTTAAAAGCATATATCATAAGTATTTCAATTTCACTATTTTATTTTTGGAAGGCAGTATAGTCTTGACTGGTACTATTTCCTGTAGTTGTGTGTGTCTCTTGCGGGAATCAACCTGTTTGACTAACGTTCTACCTCCGGTATTTTCTTTTCATATCAGGAATCAGTTGGTGACATTGTTGGAGCTGTAGGAAGTATTCTAGCATCAAAAAGTGAAGCCACAATGAGATTGACCTCAGATGTAGCTGTTAAGATCGTCCGCATGATACCAAGTTCAATGCTGCAGCCTCACTTTTCCAATCTCATTCATCCTTTGTCATCCTTGTTAAGTTTCCGGGAATTACGAGTAGCCATATCGTGTGCCTCTGCCTTGAATTTGATTTTATCAAATCTGACTTCTAAAGGAGAGAAAAAGGTCTGGGAGATCTTAAAAACCACAAATGTGGTTGGTGATCTAGTTGAGAATGTAAAAGGATACTCCACTGAAAATAAGGCAACTGAGTATTTTCAAGAGATGGCTTCTCTACTAAGTAAAATTTTGTGGCGTTGGCCTCCTTCTCGATTTCATGTTTGGACTGATAAGAAATTGTTTAGTATCTTAGATACTGTCAAGCTCAACCCTGACTGCTCCATCAAAATTGCTGTTATGCAGCTATTTTCTGCTTTAGGTATTCATATTTCCTGCAAATTTCTTACCTTTATTCTCTCTGTGGCTTAGACTCATGATATTGCATTCTTACTTTGGGTTGCAGCTCTATGTGGCAATGGAACTAATAAGCTTTTGGAGGATGGAGAAGGTCTTGTAAAAATTATGGTGGACAGTTTGGACAGTTCAAACCCGTATTCCGTCCAGATAGAGGGATTAAGACTTGCTCAATGTTTAATGGTAGCAATTGATACTGAACTGTTATCCTTTATCCTGTTTAGGAGCTCAAGTTTTTTTCTGTCACTTACATTGATATATTTTAATTGCTCAGACAAGTGAACAAGGATGTTCAAAAATTATTAAATTGTCTTGTGAGCCCATTGTGAAAGCCATTATTACCTTAATGAGTAAGTGGAGTTTGGATGCTGGAAAGCTTGCTAAGGACCAAATGTCCATACTAGTCGAGGCATGCCGTTTAGCTCTGATCACTCATTGGGAAGGGGACCACCACTTCTATTTTTGGAAGGCAGGAGTTGATAGGGTTCTTCTTAGACTTATCATAGGGAATTCTGACACAACTCAGCAGTCTCTACATAGCTTATCTCTGCAAGAACAGATTATCAAGTTAGAAGAGGTCTTTGATACTGATGTTCTTCTTCCACTGAGACCATATGTTTGGGATATCCTCGGATGCCTCGCAGCAAATTGTATGGAAGATTTCTTCCCCAAGATGCATGGAAATGAGACTGTGTTTAATGTTCTCGTTGTTTGTGCATGGTAATCGAACCGAAAATCTTGGTACAATTTCAATTTTCTCCAAATTTATCTATATATGTATACACATACACACACCACATACACGGATACGTATTACATACATGTATATGTGTGTACACACCACATACACGCATACATATTTCATACATGTATATGTGTATGTGTGGGTATATATATAAAGTTATTTTGTTTACAGCATGTAAAAATGTAGAAACTCCTAGCGAGTGTATGGACATGACATATTTTTCCTAATGACTGTGCATGTGCTTCTGTTTGTTTTTGTCTTTGAAAGCATGGCCTTCGTGGACTCTATCCTCACCTCTCGCCAAATTTCTCAAGGGAATGCTTGTCATTCATCAGAGAGTGAACCAGCATCTAGAGCAGTCCTTATGATGATTTATTCTCCCAGCAAGTACATTTCTTCCAAAGCAAGATTCATCCTATCTGAAGTTCTGGCACTGAAGGGAAAGGACTATGTGGGATATTTACTGGATAGTTTGAAAGCCGCATCTTCTGGAAACAAGTTTGGAATACCGAGTAATTTTAGACTTGTCATTAGCTTGACAAGTCTGGCATGTTATTCAGCTCTGCCAAAATATCAGAAGCATGTAATTCAGCATGGAGGAATAAGCATTCTGTCGAGCTTCATTAGTTGGTGGTTTGACAATCCTGTCCACCTAAATAGATCTAGTGTGGCTCCTCATGTGCAAAACCGTTTCAGTGGAAGGACTTGTTGCTGGCCTTCTTCAGAAGATTGGGAAGGTGAAGATATGCTTTTACTTTTTGGACTTGTGGCTCTTGCTGAATTGATAAATGTGGAAGATTGCTGTGGCATCTTTCAGAATCAGATGGAATTGCGAGCTGCTTTTATAAGAGATCTCCAGGAGATCTGCATAAACAATTCTTACTCCGGACCACGATGGTACGCTGCTTATATTCTTCGCCATCTTGGATTATATGGGTTTCCAAGTAAGTTTGGGAGAGAATTTCGGGAACTCCTTACTGATAATGAGCATTCTGATGTGGAACTTATAATTAAAAATCAGGAACCCGTGCGTGTCCATGGTGTTATTCTTCTGGTTAGATGCCCATCACTGTTACCTCCTGAAGAATTGCCTAAAGAGAAAGCATTTGATTCTTCTTATAAGCAGGATTCAGATTCATGCAATAGGTTAATCACCAAAGTTCGCCTCTCAACTCATGTCAATTTCCAGTCACTGACAAAGTTATTAGAGTATATTTATTCAGGATCCTTTGAAGCAGGAGAAGACCTTGTGAAGAAGTTGAAAATTTTAGCCAAACATTGCAATTTGCAATCTCTAGTACAATTGCTTTGTGGAAGCAATCCGAAATGGGGAACTCCATTCCCAAGTTTTGACTTTACCTCTGCTCTTGAACCAGCTGGCCGTAATTTTTCGTATGAATCCTTTTTTCACTATTCATTTTTGGGTATTTGTATGTCGTGTTAGACTTAGAGACTTCATTTGTGTCTTTTTGGCTTAAATTCTCTTCCAGAACTCATTTTTATGTTGTGGTGGATGTACGGAGTTGCTTTAGCTTTATCTAGATATAATAGTTTATTTAGCATGAGGCTGATCACTGGCCAACAGCCTGTAGACTTCATTAATGGATAACATTTGAATCTATCCTTAATGTGTGAAGTATGTTTATAGATAAATACTAAACACTTCATGATATGAGCTGTTGGAATTTTCATTGACTTCTCTACTGTGTTAGCTATGTAGAGACACCTGAAGGTGATATAACTTCTAGCAATATGTGTTTTGTATCTTAATTTATGCTTTTTGTATAGACTAAGATAATTTTTGCCCTTTTCCGCTTGCAAATCAGGGACATTATTTTGGAGGCTGAAACTTCGGGACCAAGTAATCAGGACTGCAGTTCATGCTCCATATCTGTTTTACACCTGCATGTTCACAAAGTTATACTGTGGCCAAGTTGTGAATACTTACGGGCCCTCTTTCAGTCAGGAATGCAAGAAAGGTATTCCAAATAGGTTGCTTTAACATTATGTGGATTCATAGTTATAACTTGGTTTACTCCACAGTTGGATGGATTGCTAATATGTAGGATTTTTCATGGTTGTACAGAGACTTTAATAGCTTGATCAATATGAATTTGTGACCTTTTAGCAGTTTAAATGCAAGCGTTCTACATCTCTCAAGATATCTTTTTTTGTATACTGGTTGCTCAGGAGATTTTGTTAATTTATGACCATAGCTCTCAACTCTTGTGCCCCTCCCAGTCCCCTGCTTTCCTACATTATGTGCTTATGACTGATTATTCCTTCCTATATATTGACTTGGGTTGTATGAAATCAATTTATGACCATACTTTGAGAGGGACTTTTTCCATTATTTATCCTATTTCCGATCGGACCCCGGCCAAGACTCACCAATAAGGTAACTCCGCCCTTTTTAGTAACAAAATAAACCAAAAGTAGGACCAAACTGAGAGTTAGTAGCATAAACAAAGATGGATTTGTGAATGAGAAATATAAGTTTCCTATTTTCATAGGAATCAATGGAATTATTTTTCTGTCCAAAATTTCCCCATGTACATGTTCAGATTAACCACATGCGGAATCAGCTGAGGTATCATTTGGCTAAAGGTTGTGTAGTATATGATTGTAGCTCTGAAGAAATTTTTGACTAGAAATGATTATGGATTGTTGAGACAATATTTTCTCCTATTGGTGCATATGCTAGGTTTGGTATTTTTACTGAACCTAGTTCTACTAAGTGCCAGCTGGTTCCGTTTTCTCAAGTTTAGAAGTAGTTTTTTTTTTCTTTCTGAAGGTAGAATGTTACCCAAAAGAAAAATAACTACATTATGGAGTTTATTTCTTTATTTCTGTTGCTACATATCTATCTTCTTTTTTCTCCCTAATGTTTAGCTGATACTACATTTTTTGGTTTTGTTTCAGCCATTCACTGACCATCAAGGTGCCAGTTTGTTGGGATTCCTTGGTTAAGTTAGTCAGCTGGTTCTATTCTGGTGAGTTGCCTAGACCAATATCTGGCTGTCTATGGGATAATCTGAGTAAGGAGGAAAAGCTACGCGAACTTGAGCCCTATGTAGAACTATGTTCGCTTGCTCAATTTTGGCTCTTAGAAAACTTGCATGAAAAATGTTTTAGACTGATTGTATCCATTTTGGATTCCTGTCAGTACTTGTCTATAAAAATTATCCAGATGGCTGCTAACCTCAATCAATGGAAGCTAGTTGAAGTTGCAGCTGAGTATCTAGCCCCTATGTATCATCATCTACGTAACTCAAGCGAGTTTGATGCATTGGATGAGCATCTCATTGAAATTATCCGTGCTGCCTCTGTTCAGTTTTCTCAAAGAAATGGACACTCGGTCACATTGACATGATGTTTCTAGTCACATTTTAGATAATACGTCTTTTTGGACATGGACAACATACTTTCCAGGCTTTGAAAAGAGCAGAGATTGGTTGAGTTAAGGTGTTCATTAATAGTTTGAACGATGTGATGGACATACTTCACTATCTGTCCACTCAAGGTATTGCAAGCAAATGGGTTGATATTCAGTCTGGAAGTCTTCTAACTCAATCAATCAATATTGACAAACTGGCATGATCGATTATCAACAACTGTGTGTGTGAGCGAATATTGGAACTTTTCTGCGAGAAACATACTTGTACAGCTCTGTATCTGTTAAGGGAAACGTTTGTTTGATGGTAGACCTTCCTCAATTTTGCTTAGTGGGGAGCACATTTTTTCAAGGAGCTTTGATTCAACGCGGATAGAAGCCTAAGCATTCGTGCATATTTTGCTGCCCCTGCTTTGATTATACTACTTCATCTGTTACAAGGCAAAAGTACGCGTGGTGTTAGACCTTGTTCATTTTCGCTCAACCAGAGTAAGGAACATCATTCGAGCCATTGTTTCTTGTTGCTGTCCTTGCGTTGATTATATCTGTATGTCATAATCCACATTAAGGAACTCAGGCAATGTATATATAAGGGAGAGTTTGCTGATCTTTGTTGTGAGCCATAGTTTGTTGTGTAGTGGCTGGCATTAGGTAATGATTTCCTATAGCTCAAATTACATCTTTTTTAGGATGTCATTTCCTCAAGAAATGTCTCTCAACTATCTCAAACTTTTGACTTTATATTACTTGTTGTATACAATACTTGGATGATATTATTAATCTTTACTTGAAGTTTCGAGTTCAAATCCTAGCAAAGACAATTATCAGGGGATTTTTTTCTATCTGTTCAAAATGAATATAGTTAATAATTATTAATCGAGATATGCGCAACATAATTAAAGATAACAAGTATCTCGTGGTATTAGTCCGAATGCAAGCAAATAATTTGTCTAGATGTGTACAAACTAGAATTAGAAAATCAAAATGGTTGAATGTATTGGGAAATATAATACATGTATTAGTCATTTTTTATTTAATAATCCTCTATTTAGTATGGTTTTCAGTTTATGCATAATTAATCCAGGTTATAAATCTTGTTCATAATTATAGCGTGTATAATTAATCAATAGCAAACTATCGTATTAGTTATATAAAAACCACTAATACATAAATAAATATGATTAAAAATAAAACTGCCCTTAGTATATCAAATCAAATAATAAACAAAAATATAATCTAAACATTACTGATATACTATATACTATTTTAATGTACACTCTATCAAACCACCCGTAAATAGCAGTGAATACGTTACAGCCCACTTCGGCCCATTTTATTTTTCGGGGCTAGAAGCTGATAACCTTTTTGCCCAAGTGTACTCCATCGACGGCTCGCTCTGTTGTTAGGGTTTATCACTGGGGTTTCGGAGTAAGCTGTTGCCAATGGCGAAACCAGATCGAGGCCGTGCGGCTTCACCATCAGGCTCGTCTTCTCGTTCTCGGTCTCGCTCTTACACTCCTTCAAACTCTCGCTCCTCAAGTTCGCGTTCTCCATCTCGATCTAGATCCCGCTCCAGATCAATTTCTTCATCTTCCTCTGCTTCCCGCAGTGCAAGTTCTCGCAGCCCTAGTCGTCTCCCTCCTTCTCAGCGAAAAAGGTTTATACTCTCTCTTTCAAATGTGTATTAGTTGCATAATGCATTTTTATAGTCATTTCCCGCTTATTTTCATGTTATACGTGATATTGGTTGTTTTGAAATTTGTATGCTAGCAGAATGTCTAATGTCGGAGAGTTAACTTACAAACTATTGAGTACTGAATGAAATGAGCCCAAATATGTTTAACTTCTTTGAATTGAGGTGAAGTAGTTGCTGCTGTTGGTTAATGTGCATATGGCTGCTTGAATTATGCTAGATTACCAAAGGTTTATGACATCGAAAAGTGTTATGGTTGAAGTAGAGTTGGGTACAGAGTAGCACGGAGTCGCATTAAAATTGCTAGTTGCTTTTGTTGTTGCTGAATCTGAGTTCTGATTGTTGACTGGTTAGATATAAAATGGATATATATTCTGTAGTTTTGCATTTCAAACATTATATAGGTCAAGAGGCTAGTTTTGCTATGTAAATTGTAATTCATAGTTGTTCCGTATTGTTCCACTGTCTGAAGAGTGTTAAGCTGTGTCCTCTATTTCTTGGGCCATGTGAACTAATTCTCTGGTATTATTCGCTTCTGCAAGTGCAGATAGTTTATATTTGATAATTTATGGCATTTCCTGCTTCTTTTCTTAAGTTGTCACAACATGCAAGTAGCAAAACTAGAGCATTGGTTTTTCTTTTCTTCCATTTAGACAACAAGAAGCTGATTTCAACTCTACGAGACTATATAAAATAGAGTTGGAAACACAACACCCAAGGGTTTAGCATAGTAGTCACCGAAGTGGACGAAAACCTTGGAGGCCAAGGTTCAAATCCATCGGAGACAAAAGACGCTACGTTGTTTGTTTTTTGCCGTCTGTCTAAGCAAGATATCTAAGCATTGATAGGCAGAGTCACCCGATACATGTCTTGGTGAGGTAGCAGGTAATTGCTTGTGGAATAGTTGAGGTGGGCGCACTACTGGAATAGAAATTGGAAACAAGAATTGGCCTCTTTTTTGTCGTCATGTATTTTTGTTTATTTGTTATTGAGCTTAGACAGGTTGGACTAGCATGAAAATTTCTTGAAATGTTTCTGTTCTATTAGTTTTCAATCTGGAAAAATAGCTAAAGTTCCTCTCCAGTCTTCTTATTGCTGAATGATCCTAAACCCTTTCTTTTGTTGTTAATATGGTTTTGTTAGCCCTGCTGGAGTATCTAAGCGAGGCCGCTCGCCGCCGCCGCCACCACCACCAGAGTCGAAGAAAGCTTCTCCACCTCCAAGGTAATGTTGTTTGTTTTTTAATCTGAGATCCGACTTTGGTTTATTCATGCATAACTACTTACAAAAACCTCTTCCAATAACATCCAAATTTCTGTTTTTTTGGGGGTTGGAATATTATGAGCCATTTTGAATGTGGACTCGCTTGCATTCATCAAGATTTTTTTTGGAGAATGCATTACAGCTGGGGCCACAATCGTTCAATAAATGATTTCGAATGCTTTCAGTTCCTTTCCATCCCAAGTACGTACTCACATAGACATGCGTGCTGTTGGTGAAACATTCAGCTATGCATCACCCCTTCTGCCTTCGTTGTCTGATGATTTGATGAATGATGTTACAGTCAGAAAACAAATGCATGACCTTCTTTTGTTGGAATCTGATTGTCTTTCTGTTTGCAAAATTAATTTTGGGGGAGTGGGAAAAAAACCTATCCATTTTGGATGAAGTTGATAAAAATAGTTACTAACACCAATATCTTCTGATGATGCAAAAATGTTACTGCATGTAGCACTTTTTGATGTGTAACACTTGGGATTTGATTGCAGGAAAGTATCTCCTATACCTGAGTCACGTGTGATTCATGTGGATCAGCTCAGCAGGAATGTCAATGAAAACCATTTGAAAGAAATATTTGGTATGTTCAGCACTTCTTTTTGATCACTGAAGTTTATTTGCCAGAATTGTAGAAATTTTACTCTTAGCTAGGGTTGTAAATGTCAACTGATAACCCAACAACCCGTCCAGGGTAAATAACCCATTATATCAGGTCCATACAGAAGAACCTAACTCAACTGAAATTCGGTTTGGTATTTGGTACGCACCAAGTGAAGAGTCTAAAACCGAAGAATTGAAATGGTCCAAGCTTTTGCTTATTGATGCTATTCATTCTGTTTACCTAGCCAGTTATATGTCATATGTTCTAGTCTAACCCTGTTATTGCGAGTTAATTGATGAGTACAAACACACTATAGATTTAGTGCTTCACTAGTCAAAGATAGTATAGTATGAGGATCGTCTCCACAGGGATTGGTACAAATTATAATTCAATCAAATCTTGCTAACTATTATTTAGGAGATCAAATGAAGAGAGTTGGTTGCGGTTATTAACCATGATTATAGACTATTTGTTACTTAAAACAATTGGTAACTACAATGCTTAATAGCAATAATAAAAGATAGGGTACAAAACCAAACAAGTGCAAAATGATAGCAGGAATGATCATGTCACTGATCACATGTAAAGTTCTATATATTCTCTCGAATTTGATAGTTGATTGGAGTATTCATAAGATTTAGATTTCTCTTCCAAGTAAATCTCAAGTTTAAGAAGAAACTAACTTTACCCTAGTGAACATGTTCTGGATTATTCTTAAGTAATTTCCTTTGATTATTTTTCCTAGGATTCAATCGATAATTGTCAACAGGCTCTTTCGATTACTTAGAAAAGATATATTGATTCAATCCAAACAAGACTATGCAACAATATTCATAAGTTATTCCTCTTTCGAATAAATAAGATAATGAATAAAGTTGCATTTTAGTTCAACTCCCATAACAAGTTCAAGCATTAGAACGTAAATTAAAATCCCAACATATTCATCAATACATCATGTTTGTCAAATACCCTCAAAGAAACTATCCATGGAGTAGAGTAAGTTTACTAAGAACAAGGATGAACAAAGAGACATAACAACCACACTCTTAATCCCAACTTCTGTATTGGATTCGAGTAGTGTACCGTGTTTTGCTTCTCTCCTTCCTAACCTAATCTTTTTCTTGCTCTTTTTCTTGATGCCCTATCTCTGGGACAAGTTGCAAACTGATATAGCATAGAGTTTCATGCAAAATCCCGGAATTGCCTCTTGATTTGGTGATCTGCATGCCTATGCCGTGCGGGCGCCCAGCTGGGCTCATTAGCGCACGCAGAGGACCAGTGGATTTCAAGCCTTTCATCTTTGTTGCGTGCCAGTAGCTTCAGGCTGCGTGGTCGCGCAGCTTTGCAGTTGAACAGCGTTGCACGTTTTTGTGTTCTTTTCGTCCCTTTAGCATTCCTGTTGGCCTTTTCTACTAATCACATTTAAACTTGAATTAGCAACACCTGCATATACATAAAGTAGACAAATAATTGCAAAATTCACATCCTAAACTGTCTAAAAACTAGCTTATCCTTTTTTCAGGTAATTTTGGTGAAATTCTGCATGTGCAGTTGGCCATTGATCATGTTGTAAGTTAACAAGTGCCATATCTTTAGACGGTGTACAGCTTATGTGATCTCCCCCCCTTACTTTCTTTCTAATATAAGAATTCATTTGTTGCAGGTTAATCTTCCCAAAGGGTTTGCTTATGTTGAGTTCAAGACTAGAATTGAAGCTGAGAAAGCCCAACTACACATGGATGGTGTATGGTTTTAAGATTTATACATTCTCTTGGTGATTGCATCCAATCATTTTTATTTTTGAAATGGGGGACTAACTAAAATGTTCTGTTGCTGTTAATGCAGGCACAGATTGATGGGAAAGTAGTTCATGCCAGGTTTACCCTGCCTGAGCGAAAGAAGGCTGCCTCACCTCCAAGGGCTGTTGCAACTTCCTCAAGAAGGGATGCTCCAAGAACTGATAATGCCCCTGTTGATGTGGAGAAAGATGGACCAAAACGGCAACAAGACTGTATGATATCCTGTTATATTAGGAATTGTTCATTGTCTGTATGATGCGTTGTTTAATCTGGTGTACTTTGATATATTCAGTATCTCCTCGTCGAAAACCTGCCTCTCCACCTCGGAGGTCTCCTATAGGACGAAGAGGATCTCCTAGACGTGGGCCAGATTCTCCAGTTCGCCGTCGAGCAAATTCTCCTTTTAGGCGCGGCAGCCCACCTCCTCAAAGGAGGAGGCCTGCATCTCCCATGAGACGCCGTTCACCATCGCCTCCACTAAGACGTCATCGGACACCTCCTAGGTTGGGTATTTCACATTTCCTCTTGGAATTTTGATGTGTACCTTTACTGATTAAATCTTCAGCAGGGGCTCTCCCAGAAGAATTCGTGGCAGTCCTGTTCGAAGACGTTCTCCCCTTCCACCAAGGCGACGGTGTGTTAGCATTTTGATTTCATAAACTTGAATAGTTGAAGTAAATGATGAAAATATCTTCTCCTGTGCTCCATAAATATAAAGTCCCTTCATGGTGGTTTGCACCTGTGGGGATAAACCTGATGTTACATACTTCAAAGAGGTTCTTTTAATTGTTAAACCTGTCTGGTGGCTTAGATATGTGTGATAAATATATATAATACTTGATTTATACCATCAGTTTCTGTTGAAATACTGTTGTCTATGATGGGTGGCAATTGTTTATCTTGTTAGTAGTTGCAGTACTTCTTATGTTAAAAATATTGTCAACTGTAGCCTGAACTATTTAAACACGGCTTGGTTGTGTTAGCTAATGTACGTTTATAATTGACAGTGTTAGTTCATGGTATCTTTGTCTCCTTGTCTTTGTCTGTAGTTCTCCACGACGTGCTAGAAGTCCACCAAGAAGATCTCCGATTGGTCGTCGGTCTAGCCGTTCACCTATTAGAAGGCCTATCCGGTCACGATCAAGATCCATCTCTCCTAGGCGGTAATGCATAAATTTGTATCATCTTTATCACTAAAATGTCTAGTGTCTAATTACAGCAAATTTTGTGTCCTGTCTTTGAATAACGGGGTCTGTTGCTATTACGTGTGGTCTGTAGGTTTCCTTTTAGCCTCTTACTCATTTTACACTTGCATACTTTTGGGCACTTCTTACATTGCATGTTCAGATGCCTGGTTTCTTTCTCTTGGGTGTATTTAATCTCTATGACCATATTATCAAGAACATAATGCTATAAAATTTCTGAAAGAATGTCATTTCTTGTTTATATGAACAAGCAAAACTTATTTGTGAATGCTTCATGTATAGGGGAAGGGGTCCAGCTGCAAGACGTGGGAGGTCATCATCCTACTCTTCTTCTCCCAGTCCTCGCAAGGTCTGTGTTTGGTTGGGTCTCTAATTTAACAAACTTACCTGTTAGATTGTTTGTTTTTTCCCTGGGGTCAACAATTAGAATGTTTGATGTGGATATAATTTGCTTATTGTTTTAGGGACCCCGCAAGATTTCAAAGAGTCGCAGTCCTAAGAAAAGGTGGGTTCCGTGTAAACTCTTGCTATTGTTTTGGATTCTTGCTTTAGTCAGTCATTCATATGGTAGTTTTTTCCTTGCACTTGGAGAAAGCTAAGCTCCAGAGCTACAAGACACTTTGCAGATGGTTTTGCAATCTGAATATAGAAACGACTGATAATTATGTTTGTTGTTATTATGTTGTTGGTTATGATATGCCGGTGCTTCATAAAATTGCAGGCCTTTAAGAGGGAGGAGCCCCAGCAACAGTAACAGCAGCAGTTCGCCGCCTCGTAAGCCTTAGGTTTGTTGCTCTTGCAAAGAATCCGCGATATGGACGCTCCTTAACGGACGAGCTTTGTAATCTTCTGCTGGAGAAAGGAGTCCATTATTGACACCCTTCACCTTGTTTACTTCATTTGAACGTATGAATGTGAATGCTTTTAATGATTGTATACTGATGCCAAATTCACATTATTTTGGTTAATTGCATTATATCTTCCAACGACAGTAAACATATTAATTGAAAAAGTGGGAAGAGAAACATCAGAAAATGATAGCTAAACTGTGAATCTTTTCTCGTATCAGCACTTTTAATTTGATTAATTACTTTACCATCATTCCTAATATGTTTTTTTTAATTCCTAAAATACTTGTTTCAAAATAGAACTCCTACTCGATTTTATCTTTGTTCTTGGATACTTCTTAAATCATTTTAGTAGATAAATGATTGCCATCAACTGAATTTGGGGTTTAATTATACTGGTCAATTGGGTAATTTGATGATTAACATTTTGCTACCATAATTGGAATGAGCTGTTAGCCCAAGCGATGAGAATAATGGTGCCCCATCAATCATGAACTCCATGACATATAAAGTTTAGATTCTAAACTACCGGACATGGTATTTAATTATTTGTCCACGTTCAACAGGATAATTGCATCGACTTACTACAACAATATATTCAATGTAATCTCACAAAGTGGGGTTTGAGATTAGAAGTAATGTCAATCAACAATTAAAATTGATTCCAAATTATAGTTGATATACATGTATTTATGCGCATATGTACACGTATTTGGACAATTATATCTTCCTTTTCTTTTCTAAGTATGTATCTATGAATGGATACATAAAAAATTTGATACCATTACCATATATATGTATCTTTGATATTAGATAGATGTATTTATGCACAGAATACTTTAGATACATCACAAATACACTAGATATATCAATGTCGTATCAGAATCAATATATAAACTATGCATAGATATACTGGATATATCAATGCATCTTTGTTATTGTATACATGAAATAGACGGAATTCATTAGATAATTGATACTGAATACACAAATACAAATACAGAGGGACGAGAGAGGGAGAGAGGAGAGATTGATAGGTAAATAATCAATTCTGAAGTACAGTGGTTAGCGGGTTTAAATTAGGGCCCAAAGCAGACCAAATCGAAAAGGACAATTAAGCTTTGGAGGGAAAACAAATTAATAAATTCAAACCCAGAATTGAGACAAACCACCGTAAAACATGTCCCATTTGTTCTTTAATTAATCATTTTTAAATTCAAAAACATAAGTCAAACGGAATCAAAATTAATTGAATTAATTCCTAATTAACTCATTAATTACCTCATTTCTTCTGTTCAAAGTTCAAACTCTCCATTGGATTCTCCGTAATCCATTTTTTCCCCAAATTTCTATCATTGGGCGTTAGGGTTTTTGGGAATTCGGAGATGTCTCTGAACAGCAGCAGCGATAGTAGCCGGAGTACCGGGCCGGACTTTCATCTTTCCGATGAAATACTCTCGGTCATTCCGACGGACCCTTACGACCAGTTGGATCTTGCTAGGAAGATTACTTCCATGGCTATAGCCTCTCGTGTTACCAAACTTGAGTCAGAGACGGGGAGACTTCGTCAGAAGCTTAACGACAAGGATCGGGTTATTGTGGAGCTCCAGGACAAGGTCTCTCAGCTCGAGAAGGCTTGTCATGAAAATGAATTGCGGTTGCAATTTACTTGTGAAGATAATGTACTGCTTGTATTTGCTTGTCTTTTCGTTTCTAACCTCTTGCATTTGTTTGGAATGAAAATGCCTTAATCTTACTTTTTTTGAAAAAAATGACAGATGAAGCTTACGAAGGAGAGGGATTCATTGGCTATGACAGTACAGAAAATGGGTCGAGATTTAGCAAAGGTGATAAACTAGTTATCTCTTTTAAACTTTTGTTGTTGAATTCCTGCTGGATTATTGGAATTTGTTAGAGGTTTATGCTTTAATTAGTCTTGGGTTAAAGCTACTGCTTGGCACACCTTCTGTCCCATTTTACAGTAATGTAACATATACGTCAAATTAACATTTTAAGCTCAATATACAGTCTAACACCGTATATTGAGCTTAAAATGTTAATTTGGTGTTTATATTATATTAGTGATAGTGAAGAGAACCTTGTAGTAATATGTGAAAAGCTGGTTTGATTGAAATATCACCACATCAAGATTTGAAGTTTGAATACTTAAATAAATTTGAATTCTTTGTGAAAGTTACAAATTACACTACTATTATATGAATGTTTTCAAACATTTAGGGATGTCCTAAAATGTAAAGACTATCATGTAAGTAGGTAAAAGGAGACGATTGTTTCTTGAGGGGATCTGTATCCTTACTTAGAATATATATTTGATTTTCAAGTAGATGACTATGAAACCTCTGTTCACTGGATACTACTAGATTAATTTTCTATGCGGTAGTGCCCCTTAAGTTATTTTTACTTGGTTATCTGATGAAATTAAGATTTGGCACATCAAGTTCAACTTAATTGATTGCAGTTTGAAGTCCCGTAGATCATTTGATAAATCCAAAGTGGCTCAAGAGGTTTGTGTCTTGAGCTTAGAGCGTAGGCTCAACAATATGAAGAGTGGGCAATCCAGGGGTTATGAGAGAAGGCTCAGCATGTTAAGAAGCATGCCTGGAGCATAGAGAATAGGTTCTACAATTGGAAGAGTAGGTTTGTAGTTGAGAGAGAAGGCTCAGCAGGATAAACAGGAATGGTTCTTTTGAGAAAAACTATGGCTCAATGGACTAAATTCAGAGAGAGAGAGTCCAGAATGATCCAATAGGTAGAGACAAAGCCGTTGTGAAAATGAATTTACAAAGTTTGCCTTTTAATGCCATGTAAAGAATTTGAGTTTCCAATCCAAATCTTAAGGTTATGAGTGGAGTAGTTCAAGTAACTATAAACCTTTTTGAGAACCTTTTCACTACGAACGTTGAACCACTTGTATGTCTAACAAATATCAGCAGTAAAGTAATGAGAAACAAGAACTTAACCATATTACCAGTCACAGGCTCCCTGATGACATATTCTTTTCTTTATGAATCAATAAAGATAACCGTTCCAAAGTGCAAGACAAAAAAAGGAATGAATGTATAACTCTTTTTGGTCAGTGAGACACTGAGATCCCTGTTGTAATGAATAGCAAGGAAATATACAGATACACAGTGCATGATAAAAGTAATGAAGTTATTTGGGAAGGCAACCCAATGCAATGTATCTTTAAAGCTTAGCCCATTGGCCATACCTCCATCATCCTTAGATTTTCCTATCCCGTGAATCAACTATTGGACCAAAAAAATGGTTATCTATAGCACTGCTGCTATGTATGAAGCTACATTGGTGGGAGGTTTTGAACTGTTTATCACAGGGGCAATTAACTTTTAGCCAAGATTTTGGTCATTGTTCTATAAATCACCAATCACATTAGACTGAGAAGTGGGCCTAAATTGGCTTATATAGTGATAATTTTCCACCTTAGAGATAAGTGATTCAGGTACATTATGCTCTTTCTCAGAGAAGCCATATCCATCAACTTCCATATCTCTATCTTGTGATGAGAAAGCAGTCTCACCTTTCAATTTTCTTACTTCTTCATTAGGAGCCGCATTCGATGACAGAGTTAGAGCATTATAGGAGAAAGAGATTTATCAATATATCCTCAACCTGACATAGTGGTTCCCATGCCTCTGATTGTTTGATTGAAATCTTAGTTATAGCTTCTGCCTCTGCTATGTCATTTATTGCTTACTATTGTTGCAGTTGCATAAACTTGCTTTCTTTATTTTGACAGTTGGAGACTTTTAAAAGGCAATTGATGCAGTCTCTTAGTGATGATAATTCAGCGGTAAGATTTCAGAATCTTGATCTCTTCACATGTCATTTTAGGAAAATCATGTAGAGAGTAACTTAGGGCCCATTGGACATTCAATTTTTTCCTTTTTAATAAAACTGTTTGGTCATACATTGCTGTCAATTTTTCACTTCAACTTGAAGTTGAGTCTTTCAAGTTTGAAAAGTGGTAGTAAATCTTTTTCCCGCACAAAACCTCAACATTTTTTCAAGTTAAATGCATATCCAAACACTACTCCAACTTCCATATACCCTTTTTTCGACTTAAGTTCAAATACTATTTTTTTTTTTCAAATATCATCAAATTCATGTTCAAATGCCTACTTAAACTTCCTAAAAGCTTTTTTTTTGGTAATGATATTGGAATTCAGATATTTGCGCGAGTCAAATTTCTTCTTTTTAGTAGCCTTATAGCAAGACCATTTTCTTTTTCTATCCTGTGTTTCTGCTAGACTAAACTGTCAAACTTGTTTCTGCATCTTCAGCAAGCTGAAACTGTTGATATTGGCACTTACGACCAATCTACCCATAAGGCCTATTCCGTAAAGGGTATGTCTTGGCTTTGATTTATATGTATTTCCTCTTATGTGTTCATTTGTCATGTTCAAGATTTTATGTCACACATTTGGCTGCTTCAAGATATGGTGTTCTATCTTTGACGTTTTAAATTTGGTTTTGATAATTATATCCTGCAGAGGAGGTGAACAGCTATGCAGTACACCATTCTTTCAGTGGTTCTATGGACAGCACAGTAATTAATGATGACGGTATTTGAACATTATGTTTTCTGCTTATAATATCATAATGTAGCAAAAGAAATTAACTTTGTTCCATTTTCTTGGATCCAGCCTCAAAGCGAGCTTTGCAAAGATATTCCATGTCACCTTACATAACACCGCGTCTTACTCCAACTGGGACTCCCAAAATAATCTCCACTAGTGTATCTCCTAGAAGATATTCTGTTGCTGGATCTCCTCAGAGGACGTCTGGCGCCAACTCTCCAACAAACTCTCAATATGAGGGACGAGGTTCAATGTCATCTTTTTTCCCATCAAGTCAACAGTCATCAGCAGCTAACTCCCCTCCTAAGTCACGTCCATTGCCAGGTTCCTAAGAACTAACTTTTCAATTTTCTTTTGTGATCTTTGCAAATAATACTTTTTTCTGCTGTATTGCACTTATGGTATTGCACATTTACAAAGGCTTTCTTGCTTGAGATAATTTCAGAAAATCTTGTTACTGACTGGTTTATGTATGATCCTCTAATCTGTTTTTATTAATGCGAATTACTAGGTCAAACTCCTCGAATTGATGGGAAGGAGTTCTTCCGACAAGCTAGGTGGATAGCTAAACTACTTTCTCTCTGTTTAATTTTTTTTTTAGCAAGGAAGGATCTTTCACCTGACAGTATATGCATGTTGTTGATGTAGGAGTCGTCTATCCTATGAGCAGTTCAGTGCATTTCTAACCAACATTAAGGAATTAAATGCACAAAAGCAGTCTCGTGAGGTGATGAGCCTTATTCGTTGCATTAGCTCGCATCCTATGAATTCCTCCTATTTGTTACTCAATTACTGAATGCTTTCTCCTATTCCTTTTTGCCATTATAAATTTAGGAAACTTTAAAAAAATCAGAAGAGATTTTCGGGATGGAAAACAAAGATCTTTATCTGTCATTCCAAGGCTTGCTTAACCGTAGTGCTCGGTGAAAGCAATAGAGTAAACACAGGTATGTGTGATTTCCCATCATATGAACTTACAGTGACATTTTGTTTCGTGTCTCATTATCTTTGCACGTGTCTAAAGCTGACCAAAGGCATGTGAAATTTTCAGAGTTGTGGTTCATCTTTGGTACAAACACTTCAAAAACAAAACCAGCACTAAAAGATCCTCCTCACCGCAGAAATGTGCTTAAGGGACGCAGAGTATATGCTCTAGCTGATGAACGATTGATGTCAAGTTACATTCACTTTTTCATGGACGCATTCTGTATATTATTGCTCTTTTTTTCGTTCTATTTCATCCTACTACATCTGAAAGCAGTGGGATTAGCAGATGACAACCACAAATTGAATGAATTTCCGAGTAGATTTCCTTTTTTTTCCGCCAACAGGTTCTCTCTCTCACTCTCATGCGCGCCCACACACACTCTTAACATGTGTGTAACTCATTTACAGTGAAATGAATATCAGCAGTATTGTCAATGTGTTGTTTGCTTCAGATATGAAACAAAAGTATTGTTGTCAATGTGTTGTTTCCTTCAAGCTTCATATATGAATTTCTACGTATGTCAAGTGAGAATGAGTACTTTTGACATCCAGAATTAGAGAACATTCAAAATAAATGGTTTGCTTTATAGTTATTATTAAAAGTGAGCCACATGATACCATCCAAAATATGACCATTTTTAAGCGCAACAACCGTAAAGAAAATGATTTTGGGTCTGATATAATCCCAAAAACTAGCTCTCGAGGGAGTGATTGCTTGAGTTCATGTAAGGAGGCCACCCATCCCTTTCTCATTTAAGATAAAGAGGTTGTTTTCGAAAGATTTTGGGCTTGAGCAAATCATAGGATTAATAAAATGAAAAAAGATAGTGAGGAGTAATATGACAATTAATATCTAAACAGTGTAGTGCATATATGCAAAGAACTGTTGCAACAACAACAAAGTGCAGTCACCTAAACACAGTAAATCATAGATAATATCAAATACCAAAAGCCAAAACTACATTAATACTACACCAGACTCATGCTCTATACTACTACCGAACTAGATACATGAATAAGCTAGTAATGTATCTATGTCCTTTAATTTTGAATGTGCACAAGTAAACACAAATTCTATGTGACATCATAAAGTTCAACACGACATACATATCAGTTAAGGTCAAGTTAAAATAACGTATTTATGTATTGAATTTTTTTTAGAAAAACTTTCTAAGATCTAAAAAATAGTGTATTGGAGAAATTATACAGAATAACAAACCTTTAGACTATATTAAGTACAATAGCTACAGTTTAAAAAAATTGTAATTCGTGATTATAGTTTCCTCAATTCTTGCTATAGAACCGGGACCCACACAGATTTGTATCAAAATATAAATCAAAACAGAACTGTATAACTTTTTTATACAAATCACGTCGTATGTATCGTCTCTCCACTCACTACGATTTCGTCTAAAATCCCTCACCCATATCAGTTTGAAATTTGAATATGCACGATTCCCCTCTCGATTGTGGCATCACATTTTCAGGTAACCGCCTGCAAATCATTTTTTTTTATTGTATATATTACAATTTTTCACGATATTTCATAAATTTTCATATCAAATTTTCTGAAGAAGCTCAGGTATTTGTATGAACCGTAGTTTGTATATTTTACAATTGTATAATTATCCCTTTTTGTATATATGTAATAAATTTGTTATTTTATTTTGTATATTTGTTCATATTAGTATATATATAGAGAAATTAGTATCAATTAAACGAAATTATCAGTTTAATCATAAAGCAATTAACAAAATTATAACTATAGAGACTTATTATATTTATTATGTATTTATATTTGTTATTTCTGAAATTTAGTCGTGATAAAAAACCTTTTTACCATATATTTGTTGTTTGTGTCCTATTAGAATAAAAAAAGGTGGGTTATAAAAGAAAGGAATATATTTGATGGGGTCAGAAATTTGTTTGTTTTTAGGGCCAATAGAATAGAACAAATAAATAATAGGGTTCCTATTCTTTTTCCTTATTATTTCATCCGAATTTTTGTGCTTAATAAACTTAGCGTAAAGGGAACGAGCTGTTTCTGTAGGAACCACATCGATCGATCAATTAATCAATCATGCAGATCTTTGTGAAAACCCTAACCGGAAAGACCATCACCCTCGAAGTTGAGAGCAGCGATACCATCGACAATGTCAAGGCCAAAATTCAGGTACTATTTTCATGCTTCACAATTTTGTGCTGTTGTTTTCATAAATTAGGGTTTTGCATCTTGTTATGTGTGTGGAGATTGATATGATACGTATAATTGCTCAACGTGTTTGTGTTTGTCAATTCGTGATCTCAATAGTTGATTTTGTTCTATCTATACTAACTTTGGTGGACATAGTTAGGCACTGGTACCTGTTGCGGGTGTGAGGTGACAGGTATGATGTCTCAATGGCTTGTTTTGGGTTAAAAGGGATGTAGGTGGGTGGGCTAATTTGGTTTTTCTTATTTTAGATGGATTTTTTGCTTTTTTCGCTGATTTAATTAATGATGTGGACGTATCATAGTTGGCCGCAAGTACAAAGCGTATGTTAAAACCAGATATGTTTTCCGTTAAAAAATATTGGCATTAATGACATTTATTAAATACACTAGTTTTCCGGATATACACTAGCTGATTTTGTCTCATCCATCCTAGATTTGGTGGATAGAGTCACCTAATACATGTTGTGCGAGTGAGTGTTGTGGGAGTGAGGTAGGCATTCCGTTGGAATTAGTCATTAAAAAAATATATAGTTGCACCAACTCTAAACACTTGCTGATTTTGTACCATCTGTTGTAGATTTGGTGGACATATTTACCTGATACATGTTGAGGGTTTGAGGTGACAAGTATCTCGTTGGAATTAGTCATATAAAAAAAATATAGTTGCACCGGCTCTAAGCACTAGCTGATTTAGTCTCATTTATCCTATCCTAGATTTGGTGGACAAGGTTACCTTATACATGTTGTGGGAGTAACATTGAAATTGAGGGAGTATTTCATATACTTATGTTTCCAATAAAACACGATACTTTCAAACCCTTTTTGGTAATACATTGCCCCTTGGACTAACTTTTTGTGGGTGAAGGATGTACCATAACCTTTATCTATGTCTTATTTTTACGAAAAAGGGTAAAAGATGTCCTAAAACTATGTGAAATTGAACAAAAATGTCATCGGTTAATAGTTTGGTCCTAAAATGCCCTTGCCATCTGAATGAAGTTTGAATAAAACCTCTTTCATCCTATTGGGAAAAATATTTTGTATTATATCAGGAAAATGAATGACCCGGGGTTCTCACGGGCTGAGTCTTCGTGGAAGTTATGGATTCGGTAAAATTTAGTAACTTTAGCTCAAACTTTATATGTGTGTTAAATATTTCTTTTGATATAGATAAATAGTCTATTCAAAATTCAGCAAGTAAAAATAATTTTTGTAATTCTGAATTCATAAATTAAAAAATCTAACTCCAGCTCTGAGGAACCTATTTTAATTTAGAAGAGACCCAAATTTTGGATTACAGAAACCTGAGTTTTAAATGACACATTTGTTAGTAGTACTTTGTAAAACAATAAAGATACTAAACTATATAATTGGAAAAGATTTATATAGTTGCACCCGGCTCTAAGTCTAGTGAAGGAAAGTGGTGGTCATGATAATTAAAAAATGCTAATTAGTTTTGTTTTTTTGAGAAGCAAAAGTGCTATTTTGTTAATGTTACATGTTATTTTTATTTTACAAGTATTGATCTTTCCATTGCCTGCTGATGGAAACTGAATTTGTTCCTCATAAGCTTTATTCCATTAGATACGGATGGTCTGTCAAATACAGTACCAGAAAGCTTGTCTTTTGGAGCCTCAATAGATACAGGCTTTATTGGCACATACAATGCACTCAGTCTGGATTGTCCTAGTTGTGCATAAATGGGATATGCACTTCAAATTGATGTCCAACTTATGAATGATAAACTCTCTAAAGCTACCTGCATCACCTTTAACTTACTTTTGTCTTTTCTTTTGAAAAAAAAAAGAACTTTCCTATGCCTCTTTACAGGTGGTTAAATATATTGAATTATAAGAATGTCCTGAATGTAAACACACCAGATTTTGGTTGCATACTTTCAGCAATATTTGATAGAAAACAGACAGAAGCATGCAATGATGTGTTAACACCAGAATGTAGTCTTGTGTGTGATTGATGGTGGCTTAAGTTTAACTATTCTACTGTTTGTTTTTTTGAAACTGAACTATTCTACTGTTTGTTTTTTTGAAACTGAACTATTCTACTGTTTGTTTTTTTGAAACTGAACTATTCTACTGTTTGTTCTTCTCTTTTTGATAAATATTTGTTCTGGAGCATTTATCACCTTGGATGGTCCACGTAAAGTCCCTGTTTCACTTTCGAAGGTTATCTTCACTTGTTGCTGGCCCTTTCTAATCTTCCTCGAGATGTTATTGGAGTGAATGTACATCATGTGAAGACGATTGATGGTGCTATCACGCTCTTTATGATATCCCTTAGGCAACTGTTACAAGATATTCACCTGTTTGGAGCTTGTTTTGAAGCTTTTTATCTTGTTTAGACACTAGGTATAGTGAACCCCTTGTCAAGTAGGTCCCAAATTTTCTCTTTCAGTTCTTTTAGTTTGGATGGAGCCTTTCATTACGGAGGGAAATGGGTAAAGTCTGTCCTAGATGCTAGAGATCTATGCTCCCTAAACCATGGTTTTTCCTATTTCTGAGGCTAGAGGGACCCGATCAAATACAGCTCAGGCATATGCTAAGTTTTTTACTTTCTAACTAGTCAACCTTAATATTGTAAGATATGCATTGCCAAAATATGACCAACCCACGAAATGTAAGAGCCCGCCATAACACACAAGGAAAACCTCATAATTGTACAGTCCCTGTCAAAGCTATGGTCTTTGAATTACAACTGTACATACATCAACTTCTAATTGCCTAAAATATGTGATTTGCTGCTTGTTGTATGGTCAAGTGTTGCCTTCTGTTCAGTTTCCCCCCATTCTTCTGCTATCTCTGCCCTGACCTATCCTGGGTTTGTCCACTTCTCTTCTGTAGTATTTGTTAACTGTTGGCGTTAGTGCTAACATGTAACAGTCAATCTTCTGTTCTTCTCATTTTACTTAGAGCTGATGTGTTGCTTACCAGGATAAAGAAGGAATACCTCCTGATCAGCAGAGACTGATTTTTGCTGGGAAACAATTGGAAGATGGTCGAACCCTGGCTGATTACAACATTCAGAAAGAATCAACTCTTCATCTTGTTCTGAGGCTCAGGGGAGGAACCATGATCAAGGTGAAAACTCTCACTGGAAAGGAAATTGAGATCGACATTGAACCCACTGACACCATTGATCGTATTAAGGAGCGTGTTGAGGAGAAAGAAGGAATACCTCCTGTGCAGCAAAGGTTTGTATTTCCTTTATTTCATTCAAATTGCATACACTAGATTTGTGGTTTTCAGTGTTTGTGTTTTCTCCTCTTCCCCATGCCATACTGCTTCCTCTCCCCCACACTATGAGACCAAAAGATCAGTGATGTTGTATGTGTGATGCTGTGTGCCTGGCTTATGAATCTTCTTTGGAATTCCCTTTAAATCTGTGCAGGTTGTCATGTTTCTGTTCCCTTGTATTTCTAGCATTCCCGTAATAACTGTACTTTTTTAGGACTTAAAATGTCTTCTATTATTCAATGCTCTACTATGCCCGATTCCATAATTGTAATCATCCATAGACCATACTGTGACAATTGAATGTCTCATATGATTTGCTTAAATGCAGTGTATTTTAAGGATAGAGGGAATGTGAAATCCTCATGTCCATTTTGGGGCATACCCTAGGTTTTGGATTATACAATTGAACTTTTGTGTGGTTTACTTGACAGCATAAAATTAAAGACTTAATTACTTGAAATATGTCAGGTAGTTCTAAAAAAAAACTAGTAGTGCTGTAAGCTTAAGAGCGTTGTAAATAGTGGGGCGGGTCTAACAGGTCTTGCATCTGCAATTCTGCTTAATACATTGTCTAGAAAAATCAGCAGGTCTTACAGATCTTGTAATCTGCGCATCTGCTCTCATTAACCAAATTTTATCAGCCTAATTTCATACCTGCCTGCTAGCATTGCCAGAAAAATGGTGGGCATCCTGGTGTTTGTTTTTCTAAGTTTGGTGTAAAATTTTATTATTATTTTTTTGGATAATCATGAAATGCTTGGGGTGGTGAATGATTCGAAACTCTATCAACAATGTTCTGCCCCTCTGCCCTTCTTAAACACAAGGTTTTTGTCTTCAACAGAATTCAAACCCAAGATGTGCACCTTACCAACATACCCACATCACATATTGCACTCTTACCACTAGACCAAAGTCCTGGAGACATTCAATTCTATCTCTCCTTTTGAGAGATATTTTGCTTAGTCTTGGCTTCGTAAAAGGATTTTCTTGCAAGTAGACAGATATAACCAACATGCAGTTTGCTATAATAATTTGGACAAGTTTGCTTCTTCCCTTTCTTATCAGTGACAGTGAATGCCAAAAAACAGAACTATATGAGTGCTCAGTCTGTGGTGTTTGTATCTCATCCGATTGAGATAATAGAAAATATGAAAACATGATATTTCTCTTCATTAACCATATTGACAGACTTTTTTGTTGTCTGTCATGATCATTATATTACTATAGCACATCAGGATATGGCTTTTACTGGAATACCATTTCTTAGTTTATGGAAATCCATGGTGTACTAATTGAGATGTTGTAGGATTTCACCTTCATCTTATGGGCATAAGGTGAACAGTGGCTCGGAGATATTGAACTTGTTGATATATCTATTTTTGTGAACTACCTACCCAGTTTATCTTTACCCTATGTGATACAAGTTGTGTTCATAGTTTGTTATTTGTTTTTGGCAGTTTGAGACAGTGGATTTACACTTTGTACTTTTGGTTTAATGCAGGCTTATATATGCTGGAAAACAGCTAGCAGATGACAAGACCGCTAAAGACTACAATATCGAAGGTGGTTCTGTTCTTCACCTTGTTCTTGCACTTAGGGGTGGCAGACTCTAGGTTGCACTTAACTTGGTGAAAACTTAGATGTCCTGTCTTTATTCCATGAACTTGGGATGAACATTTCTTCTCTTCCCTTTTTTTGGTGATGTACGATTGGAATAAACAGGAAAAACTTGTGGTTGGTTGAACTTGTGATTGTCTGCACCTTATGTTAAATTCAGGTTTAATTTGCTAGTAGTCTCTCTTTTTTTAACATTTCTTGCTGCAATGTGAGGAGGCTTTTACTCCCTTCAAATATGCACATAATTGCTCAGCTGTGAACCATATGTATACCCCTTTAGCTAGGAGAAGCTTGTGAGAACTTGAGGTCTCATGTCAAAGATTAGGTGATTCTTTCCATCTGCCCTTGCCTTGTAGACAGAATTACCTATTGTTTGTGGGAGGTAGCAGGTATTCCGTGCAATTAGTCGAAGTGTACGAAAAATGGCTTGGAAACCACTGTCATAAAAAAACAAAAAAAAGCTTTATCAATGACTCATTGGTGGAAAAAAAAAACCACTTCAATCATTGTCATAACTCATAGTTGTTGGTGAAGAGTATTTGGACTCTAGCTTGTCAAAGAATGCTGCAAGCATAAACAATATTTTGTCAAACATGATCCCATTTTTTCTGCCGTCCTTTCACCTATTTGGATTCTACCTTTTGAATCTGACTCTTTCAATCAAAAGTAGAGCAATCTTGATACTGCACGGATCCTTTTACCTGCCAATGTGTGAACACTTTGAAAGTTTCATGTGCTTACAAGTTCAAACCATCAAATTAACGTGATGATAAAAGCGTTATTGGTATCTGTTTTTTCATCAGTGTCCAGTCTCCGGCATTGGAGTTCGATTATTCTTGATTTGCGCAGCGTAGATTTCTCCATAATAAGAATTGAAACATGAGATCACTGATTAAAAAAGGAGTAGTTTTATCCACTACACCACACCTTTTGATGATTACTAATATTAGATGCTTGTAAGTTGATGTGACAAAAGAGTGTATTGTCATCAATTTCACGCCCTTCAAATAAGCATTGACAACATTAAAAATACGTGTAGTTGATTTGTTTGGGAATTAGAGACATAGATTCATGAAAATTTACCAATTTTGTTTTAAATTATTAGCACCTAGGCTAATATAATTATACTGTAAGAGGAGCTTAAGACTATACATGTGGATAACACAAGTTTGATGCGTGTCAAACATTATGTGCCTTTCACCCTCCAACCAAATTCAATATATTAACTAATTATTAGCCATATATATATAGACTTTTAACTCAAATAAAACATATTAAAAATTAAGAATGCATGCATAGAAAAACACAATTTGTAAAATTATTATACGTGACTGGGTGTTGAATTAGGAAATGGCATTAATTGTGATGGTTCTCAAGTCCAACTGATAGATGACTTTTTATCAAATTTACAATTCCACTATGCTTAGATTAATCATGTCATGTCATTAAATTTTGTGGTCATAAAAAAAACACAAATTGCAAGTCATGACACGTCAACTATATTTGGCAAAAACCAATTAATGATACTAAAATGTGGCGTTTTGTGTGATCCCAAGTGGCAACTCCCTAGGATAACAGGCTACTTAAACAATTTTTTTAAAAGTTATAAACATATACAATTCTTTATAAATGAAGCGCATAAAAATTATATTCTTGTTTAAATTATAGCTAAAAAAAATAAAAAATTGTAGCTGATCATATATTGGAGATTATTATTATTGGTTCTTAAAAGTCATCAAATCTTACGCTAGCAATGCAAACAATGCCGTAATTCAAATTTAAAATAATTAAATGAATAAAGATTAATCTAAAAACAATATTGGCATATATTCTTCCTTTCATTTTTATTTTTACTCGTTCATTATTCCAAAAATAGATTTTCACTTTTACTACTTGACATTTTAAACAAATAAAAAAATATATTCATATTTTACTAAGTATTATGATTAATTACTTATTTTCAATTATTTTTCAAGACCTAATACCAAAAATCAATTAATATGACATTATGTCAAATCCTCATATCGATCAACTATTATTTTTTAAGAGACGTGTAAAGTCTAAAGTGGACAAACAAAAGTGAACGGGAGCTACCCTATGGTTAGGGGTCATCCAAAGCATCTTCGGCGAAAAATTATACAATTTATATATTATTAAAATAATTTTTAGGTATATATATAGGAAATGTTACACCACTTCGATTAGTTTATATGTCTACTTCTTTATATTTTAAATTCTTTAAGTGAAAATTTTGGTTCCGCGCTGAGCGGATGAAGTTTTTATTTGCCGAGGCAAATGCTAAATGCATGCTGCTTTTAATTCCTTATCCATTTTAATAAGGAAAAATTACGTTTAATTGTCATTTTAGAATTGTGAAACTGACTGTCCCATGCATTTCTTTTTTTTAAAAAAAAATCATCTCTTTTTAGTATGTATATATGTCAACAATTAATGGTACTGGATCACATAATTAAACTATGACAAAAGACTGAAAGAGTGTATTGTCATAACAATTCACCTTAGCAGCTTTCTGATTCTTTTTATTTAAAAATAAACAAATTAAAAACACAACTTTTACTACTAGATAATAATGTTCAATCGCTATTTGCATAAATATTTTGATTAAATTGATGAGAAAATAATAATAATGTTTTTATAGAGAAAAATTAGAAAATTTTATTTTAATAAAAAAATTGTTTTTCATTGTGCATTTTCTCAATGGAATGATTCGATGAGAGATAAACTGTGAAAATTATTTTTTATAACATAAATTTTTTACTAATTCGGTATGGAAAATATATATTTATTTATATGTTGGAAGTTGAAAAAAAGTTTCAACGCTTTAGGAAATCCTACCAAACTAACTGTGACAACATATATATCACTGTGTAAAAGGATATCCACTTTTGGTCTAATGTAGGTAAGAAAATCAACACTAATCTTTCTAAATTATTATATTATATATATATATATATATATATATATATATATATATGACTCAACACGTGTTCTTCTTTTGTTATTTGTGAGTATTATATATCTCCAAGTTCGTGGACTAAACTTTCGAAGTGTGAATAAAGTCTTATATTGATAATTAAAAAGATTACTTATAAGTTGTTTGATATTTTTAATGATGTAAGGTCTTTTAAGAAAACTACGCAATCTTAATTCAAAATGAACAATATTATACTATGATAAGAACATTTTTAAATTATTATAGCTCAATAATCTTACAATACTGTTGATTTGCTTATTAATAGTTATAAATTGAAAAATAAAACGATTTCCATCGAGAAATTTTCCTTTTTCAACACTCAAATAATTAGCTAGGATAATGATCAATTAAGAATGAAAGAAACTTCAATTATTCCATTACATAATTTCTTTGTGATAAATCTTACTATGTGCGTATGCTCAATATATTGATTAACAACAATAACATATTCAATAAAATTCTATTAAATGGGGTCTGAGGAGGATAAATATACGCAAATCTTACTATTATCTCGTGAAGGTAAAGAGATTATTTTTGAAATATATAAATTAATAGTTGTATAATTCTATTCAATATTTCTTCAATTTTGGAAATGGTGTATTGGTTATTTTTTACTCATTTTTAAGTACTTCAAATTACTTTTTACTCGCAAAACTTCAACATTTCTCTCGTAAAATATATGTACAAACATAACTTCATCAGATACTACTTATTTTTTTTAATTAATATATTAGGGTCCACATGAAATTCTTGGGATGGACCCACTCCTTATTAGACATCTTAAACCCTCCTACTATATATATGTATTAGTTCATCAGAAAGAAACTAATATAACGTATATGTGAGTTTATAAGAGATTATTGATCATATCATATCATATATTATATTATAATATATATACACACACAAGTAATATTATTAAATATTATGGGTAAAGGAAGAACAGCTTGTTGTGATAAAAGTAAAGTGAAGAAAGGACCATGGACTACTTCTGAAGATTTGAAGCTTATTTCTTTCATACAAAAACATGGCCATGGCAATTGGCGTGCCCTTCCTAAACAAGCTGGTACGTATTTTTATTTGTTGTAGCAGATAACAAGTGTCTCATCGATCTTTTTTTAAGAATTTATTTATCAATGGTGATCGACTTGATTGTTAGCTAGCATCCAAGCCAGTGTATAAAAGTTTAACTCATTATTATATTGTCGCATGCGTATAGGGTTATTGAGGTGTGGGAAGAGTTGCCGGTTGAGGTGGATTAACTACTTAAGACCTGACGTAAAGCGAGGGAATTTCGCCCCACAAGAAGAGGACACCATTATTAACCTACATCGCGCTTTTGGCAACAGGTATATATAGAGTGAGAGAGAGAGATAATTTACATTGTATATCTATGTCTTGAAATTAATTTCACGTGTATGATGGTATAGGTGGTCAAAGATAGCATCTCATTTACCTGGAAGGACAGATAACGAGATTAAGAATGTGTGGAATACTCATTTGAAGAAGAGATTAGTAATGATGAAGAAAGAGGAATACAATTCTTCTTCATCATCAACTTCAACAAGTAGTCATGAAGAGCAATACATGGATAGTAATAGCACTACTTTAAAGTCTCCCACTTCTTCTAAGGCCAATGATCAAGTTATTGACTTTTGGGAATACATGTTGGATACTAGTAGTACTCCTACTAGTATTAATAATTTGGATCATTTAGACAGCTACTCCAAATTGGACACTACTAGTGAACATCATCCTCAGCAGCTTGTAGATGAATATGAATGCCAAAAGTGGTTGACATACTTGGAAATTGAACTAGGACTAACAACAAATAATCAACAAGAAGACCACCAAAATATCTTCATGCAACTCTAGACTCTCTAGATGGGGAGTTTAAGTTCTATACATCGTCTGTCCATGTAACAATTTTAAATTTTCATACACTAGCGATGTATATTACTTAAACGAGCCAGGAATAATATTTAGTACCTGGCTAGCACAAAAACTCATTGTATGTTCAGCTAGAAATAATAAATAAAGGTATGTGTGCATGTTCATCATATATACTAGTAGTAACTACTATCTACTACTACAATGATGCATGAATGGAAGGGTGAGATTATTGTGGCAGCTATACAAATATAATTGTATCTCATGATGATATATTCAACTCATTTTTCATTTATTGAACTAAAAATTAATCATAACTACAAAATCATTTTAATTCTACTTACTACACTACACTTTTTAATGAATTATATTTCACTTTGACATGATACCAAGTCTCATTTTGGTAACTAAAAAAACCTGTGCTATCTTTTGAATAAGAATATCAGCATGGGAGCTAGTGGGCGATTTAACGTATGTAGTTTGCAACAGTTCCAGCCCTCAACAGGTAGTCTCGAAGCAAATTCTTCAATCTTCTCAAACTCCTCCCTATACGATAAACATATGTAAATATGTATCTAACATAGTACTATAAACAAAATCCATTGCAAATAGGGTACCATCACATGCGAGATAATCATACAACTACTTCACTTATACATAGGCCGTTAGAAAAGTTAAAGAACAAATAGAGGACGATGAAAAAGACCATTCAACAGAACTTTTCCAACGTAAATAGTCAAGATGCTTGAATGTATAGTCAGCAAGTGGATATATGATGACTTTCAAACAACAGAAATGGGAACTTTCAGCTCAAAATGGTTATGAATAAGGTTCAAGAAGTTACCTCCCACCAGGATGGCCCACATAAGTTACAATGCTGATGAGTCCGCCAGGTGCTAAGATTCTCTTAGCAGCCTCTAATGCAAGCACAGTTGTTTCAGACCTGGTAATGATCTTTTTGTCACCTCCAGGAAGGTATCCCAAGTTAAAAGCAACTAACCTGACACAAGCATGGTGCAAAAAAAATTTGGAGGTGATCATTTGGATGCTAAGATCATTCAGAGATTAAGTCATTAACATCCTTTAATTGAGAAACAACAATACCTTACAGCCACATCATTTGGAACAATGTCCTCCATTTGACTATGAGACATGACAAACAGTTCAACAAGTTCTTTCTGCATGAAGAACAGCAGATGTGCTTCAAATGTATGTATAACTGATGAAGTGGGAGAAAAACAATCATTTTTGAAAGAAACTAGATAATTAAAGAATTGTCAGAACAATGGTCATTAAAGAAGCTGCATCTGAAAAATAATTTATAAGGAGAAATAGTTGAATGCCAAGAAAAGAAAACAAGTTCTACCACCTGGATGCTCAATCCACTTCTTCACATGTTCAAGAACTAGAATGAAAATATAAAAGGCATCTAGCTCACAAGACATTGGTAAAGAGGGTTAAATCCATTCACCCATGTGTGAGCACTAACGAGATTGGGTCTTGCAAACTTTCGAATGAAGTCTTATGGTGAGCCTCGCTGTTCCATACACACACTCGTGAAATATTTAAACTACATCTTATCCCAGTTGTCTTTGGACTGAAAAGGGCATAAGCAGAGAGATCCCTGCATATGTTAAGCATAGCATAACAGACTATCATTAGTGATGTTTGGCTGGTTCTAGTAATTTTGGAGTTGGAAGTAGAGTTACCAGGCAAGATGCCGATACCTGACTTTTGGAAGTGGGAAAGTGGAAGTTAGGGCTGAGATAAACTCTTCACACTTTTAGGCTGGTGTTATATCTTTAATTAAGATTACTATACAATAAATGCAATCGACTGTATGCTATGTATGTGCTTATAGCATAAAGTATAGATGGTTTAAACCAAACAGAATGACAACTTTATGCAAAGATGTATCTGAACTGCCATTCACTCTAGCTTCCGGCTAGATAGTTGGGATGGTCTATTTGTTGGTATCATCATCAGTAAAATGTCATAGCTAATCTAATTAGGCCCTGAGATACAAAATAAGCAGCAGCAGTACCTCATCTGGACTAGCAAACTGGTCCAGTAAGGATGAAGTGCTTTCTAAAGCAATTTTCTGAACATCCATGCCATAAACTCGACCTCTCTGTGTCTTATCAGCAACCAGTTTCAACAATGCCAAGGTATCGTAACCATTTCCACAGGTGGCATCAACAACTGCATCCCCCTTCTGAACAACATGCTTCCATACACTGCCAGAAAAGGAGATTATACGCTGATAAAATTATATGATACCCTTGATGTTACCCAATTATAGAAAGAGGCAAGCGAGCATCTGTGGTCTCCTATAATCATGCAGCTTTAAACTCAAAACAAGACGATGCATTTAAGCTTTAACTTGTATATCTTCAATAATTGTAAAGAAGAAGCATTTGCTGAGACATTTAGTAGTCAAAAGTTAAATATACAGAGTACGGAACTTTTGAACAGACTTAAGATTTCAGAATTCTAATTGATTAGATGAAATCTAGAAGACAGACGCAACCAAGAGAAACCAGTCACAAGCAATTTATCACCTTTATTATTGATAATACTTCATTGGAAGAAGGAATCGTCAAACAGACTAAAGAGTTCAGAATTTGAATTGATTAACTGAAATATATAAGACAGACACTCACTAACAAGAGAAATCAATTACTCCCTCCGTTTTAATTTGTTTGTCAAGTTTTGACTTGACACGGAGTTTAAGAAAGTAAATAAAACTTTTGCATCTTGTGGTCTTAAACTAAAGTATGTAGAATGTACCAAAATGTCTTTCAATCTAGTGGTCTCAAACATGTCACCAACCAAATTGCCATAAAAAAGAGAGGAAAGATACATTCTTTTTTAAACGGACTAAAAAGGAAATTAAGACAAACAAATTGAAACGGAGAGAGTACAAGCAATTTGTGAGCTTTATCAGTGGTAGCACTTCATTTTGAATATATGCAGTTCATATATGTATACCTCTAGGATTCATTCAGAGAAGATAAAAGCCGAAAGGGTTAGTCCTATTGAGCAATTTTTAGCAGCATAAAGAAATTACTCCATCATACTTGTTACCAACCAAATTGCAAGTATAAAACTTTAAGTAGTAATATCACAATAACATAGCGAAATACAGCTGCTTCCCCTTAGAAAAAGAACTATTTTGCACATTGCATGGAGGCAAAATGTACCCAATTAACGATGAACGCTGAAGATAACGGGACCCGGGTACCTACTAGTGAGCAACTTCAGTTGCTTTTTTCCTCCCAAAAACATATTCCACCATTACTTGCTCCATAGACCCTGAACAAAAATTAACCACTAGATGTTATGACTTGATTTCTGAAACAATCAGTGTAACAAATTGGGGAAAAAAGGAACCTGAAATGGGGGAATCGCGACAAAGAGGGATCGACGAAGAACTTTCAGCTCCAGCTACTGAAATGGCTGCTCCATTTAGCTCCAACGAATTCGCAGATGCTGCTATACTTGTAGTACTTTTCTTAGATGAGAATAACCATGGAGAAACAGAGAATTTCAGGTTCCATTCGCATTTCACCATTCTCCGACCTAAAATCGAAGAATACGAACTGAGATTCATTTGCAGCGACTCCACAGATAGCATACAGCGTTGCTGGTGGCGCTAAGGATAAACTCAAAATCATACGAGGGGCATGGTAAGGCAGCGTTTGGCACTGAACGTTTACCGGTACTTTGTTTGAATTGAGCACGTATTGTTTTATTAGATGATTAAGTTAATCATGTAAAATATGTCAACTTATTTAATTATGAAGTTAATGTATAACTTATTAAGATTAATATATATAATTAACTTAAAGAACATATTTTAAGTCATTGACTTATTGAATAATAAAAGATGATATAGAAATATAGTTTTATAAATTTTTTTGACATATTAAGTTTTTGATCTGGAAAATATTTTATATTAACACCTAGCAGGTTGATCCAAATTTTTAATTGATTTAGCAGTGAAAATATCATTCACTATATCATTAAAATTTGAATGAATGGTTTGATTTACACATTTGTAAATAACATTCTACCTCATTTGGGTTGGAAATAATATAATTGTCCATAAAACCAATCATTATTGTGTTTTCGATCTCGTTCAATACAATGCAAACGAAATGACTTATTAGCCACAGTATATCCACGTATTATAGATAAAAATTAAGTCTAATGTTATGGTTAATTAGATTACGACTTAATTTATGATGAAGATTTGTTTTTATGAATCATTCAACTTTTATTTTATCAAGAGTATTTATATGTGTATTTATCGCTAGTTGTTTGATATAAATATGTCTCATTTATTTATGTCGTATCAATAAGTTTGTAGTGTTAATAGATATTTTAATTGATGTTCAATCTATTAATTTTTTTTAAAAAATAAAAATAAAAATCATCAATATAAGACAATCAACTAAGGACCTATTCTTATCATATTTAAGTTAAATACATAGGCGGTTCATTTTCACTATGATAATATTATTACAATGAATCAATCATGATAGGTAAATGTATATAAAAAATATTAATTTGGTTGAGGAAGTCCAAAAACAGATCGCAAATTAAATAATATTGACAAATTTACTAACAATAAATAGAAAAGATATAATAAATATTATGAATGATCAATTCTTTATTGGTCTTTAAAACATGTTGAGCTTTACAACATGATCGGTTTTTATAAAAATTTCAAGGGATGATTTGATAAGTGTATTAGAAAAAATAATGTACGCATTAATTATATATATTACTAGTATCTTGTTTGATAAATTTTTCAATTTATGTATAGCTAATGCATGCATTAGTTATTATTGTCTAGTTAGAATTGAGATGTGTGTAATATTATTATATGCAAAGAGTTTTAATACATCAATATTATTAATAATACACCACACTCAATACTATTTTTATACATCCTACCAAACGACCCCTAAGTATCATAAATTTTGTTGGTGAGCCAAACAAGCCCTAAATAATTTTGGACTTTGATTTGAATCGGGTCGGGTCTTTTGTAATAAGAGGTATATGAGTGGAGTCAAGCCCAGTGAAGAGTGCAAAACCCTGCCCTTCTTCTTCTTCTTCGTTGCATCAGTTCAGTCCTCGCTGCTGTAATTCGCTTGTAAGAAAAAAGGAATGAGTAGTTGGAGGAGTTTGCTCTTGCGACTCGGCGAGAAGTGTCCTGAGTACGCCGGAAATGCAGATTTCAAAGATCAAATAGTCAGTACATCCGTCTTCTATGTTGTAACGGATTTCCCAATTCAAACGGTTTGAAATTCTCATCCTTTGTTTGGTATTGCAGGATGCATGCCATAGTTTGGTTCGCCGAGAAATAGAGCATTCTGGGGACGATGTTTTCCCAGTAAGAACATTATCCTGTTTGTTAATACTCCTCGTTATCTCTATTACTCACTGTTGTTTTTGTTGTTGGTATTGAGAAAGCTCATGTGAGTTAATTGGCTCAATCCCAATTGCGCTCACATGTTAGAAAGTATGAGCACACTGGTTCACCCTTCTCCCACTTAGCAGAGCGAGTGAGATGCACCTAACCCATACTTCACCTTTTGTGTACTTACTAAACCAAAGCCCTGAGGACGACTGCTTTTTCTGAATTACTGTTGTTGTTGTGTATGTATGAAGCACGATCCTAGTTTCCGACTCATTTCCCTTTCCCCTTTGTAATTTCACTTAATGTATTAAATTGAGCATGTTATCTTAGTAGCATGGGGCAAAACACTATACTTTAGACGACATATTGGTAGAGTGAGACGGGAGTTCAAAAAGGTTTCTCCTTCGTGTAATGACCAAATGTGATGTGACCTTAGAAAAGAAAAAGAAAATTGTCTGTGTCCCAAAAGAGATGTCGGCATGAACTTTTAGTTCCTTCTCCATAGGCGTGTTATATGTGAAATGTTCTTGCTCAGATAGAAGGCTATTATCCTGTTGGTTATCATTGGGTCAAATAATAGTTAGATATTGATGTAAAAATGTGGAAGTTGGATTCAATGCTACTGAAACTGCAGATGAGGTTCAGAGTCACTGCTGCAATATATTTAGAGCAATTGCGTTTCAGAATGTCTGGTTTCAAAATTTAAGCATCTTCTTCATTAACTTAAAAACAAAACTTCGGATTGGTTTCTTATGTGTGATAAACTAAACTTATAAAATTGTCAACTCGTCCCCCACTTGGCAGATCTACTAGTTCTGATAAATTTCAAATGGATACTTTTTACCTATCAAACAAAAAATTTAGTTCTGATAATTTTCTTGGCATATTGACCTGTCTTTATAATGCAGTGCTTTTGGCATTGTCTTTTCATTGGGGTGTATATAGATAATGTAGTTGTAGATTTTGACTTTCTGGCTCTCTTAAATGTGTCCCATTACTCGCTTTATTGAAGAGTCATCCCCATATCCAACCTATCATTGCCTTAGAGTTCCCTTACAGTAAAAGCTTTGCACTATTGCCATCATTAATCAAGAGTTATCCAATTTGTGCTTACAAGGAGGCTTAGTGTACTATTGAATTGTATGCTGAATTATGTACTTTATTTCCCTATACCTTGGCAGTTCCTTCTCCAGTGTGCTGAGCAATTGCCTCACAAGATACCTCTCTATGGAACACTGGTAAGTTATCATACATCGCTCTTTTCTAGTTTGAGTTCTGTTTAGCACATGTTTTTTCTTTTTGATCCTTATTTTTATCCTCTTGACTGTCTTCTTCACATACTTATGAATGTATATGCGGTGATCCCATACATAGACATTGATAGTCAATAAATTTATATTCTTAAAAGCAACATTGGTTCAGCTTCAGCATTTCGCAGTTGAAGCTCAAGAAAAATATGCAGCTGATACAGTTATCGAAACATTTTTCCAGCTAGCCTCAAGGTTCATTTAGAAATATATATTTTGATTCTGCTAATCAGGAATAGATACACTGTAGATGAATCAGGAAAATGATTCAATGCGAAACTATGATTTTTTAATGAAGTAAGAATATTATTAACAAAAGGGCGTTAACTAGCCCGTATACGAGAAGTATTGTTTTGGCAAGAAATTCTATGCATAATTAGATAATCAACATCTTTTTTTTTGGCAAGAAATTGTATACATGTTAGGGGAAGTGAGTCTCAAAGTATTGTTTCCACACTACCTATGACCCCAAAAACTCACCCTACTCCCCTCGCCCACCCAAAAAGATATATTCTCGTTGAACTCTTGCTGTCCTTTCAAAATAGTCCTCCATAGGCCACAACCGTTGGGGAGTGGGGAGTTTTTAGTCCTCCAACCCCCCTCCAAGCCCCATACTTCTCCATAATTTCTCCAAAAAGCATTTACCTCTACCCCAAATCTCTATAACCACTTTCCTAGAAGTGCCTTGTCATAGATTCCATTTCCCTAACATGTATAGAATTTCTTGCCACATATACACTTTCCTAGAAGTGCCACCGTAACGTGGAAGGCCTGAATGTTCTTCAACCCTCGTCCTTTACAATATCTCAGAACTGCTGAAAGAATGCTAGAGTGAAACAATCAGGTCCAGAGCTTTATCTCCCGTATAACTGTCGATCGCCTCCTTCACCTCCTCTTCTCCATCACTCTTTCTATTCACCCCTCTTTTCTTCCCCTATTTGATTAAATTCTAAATCCCCCAATCTAAGCCTCCATTCTGATTCCGCCTCCTCCTCCTTGAAGGGAAAATATGATCTAGTACCACACTGAATGTTAGTGTCAGTTACCTTTTTTCCCTTTAAATATAAATGAGAGAATTACAAGGTGGGGGATTGCCCCCCTCCATCTGGGCGGAAGCTTGGTGGGGATCGGACCCCCACCATCAAGATTACCATGTTGCCTTACCCCTGATTTCCCCAGGCAATCTTTATGTTTTATTACTATATTTCTTATCTACAAAGAATCTGTATAGGTTTATTTATTTATTTGGCTACTCTCACATCAGGGCTTGTGCTGAGAAGGAGTCTATAATTTATTCAGTGTAGGGCTATTTGAAATTTAAAGAACTACTTGTATTATGATTCCCCTTAGTTGTCTTACAAGTCAATATTATTGGGTGTGGGAAAGAAATGGTTTTCAAGTCGAGTTAAAAGGATATATAAGATTCATACAATTGACTTAAGTAGCTTTGGGTGGGGTATATTTGGTTAATTGCACTATCAATTCATTTATTGGGATATTTTGCATTTCATGGTTATTATTTTCGCTTATTAATTGTTCTTGTGTTTCCATTTTACTTTTTTATAAATGTTCTGTTATTTTCTTTTCCCTCCTCCTCTTTGCATTTACCACTTCTGTCCATCTGCAGATAGGCCTTTTGAATTTGGAAAACGAGGAATTTGTCAGTAAATTAGTGGAGAGCACTCAAAATAATCTACAGGTCAGCAAGCTCCAATATTTGGTTATTCTTGAGCATTGGGAATAGTGGTCTTGCTTTTTTTTTTTTTGGAAGAAGATTATTTTTTGTAATAAATGACTTATCTTGATTTAGCATCTTTAAACTCCACATCTGTTATTGCATACAGCTTAAGTCTTGTTACCCTGGGGTTATCTGCTACATTATTGTTTTTTCACTCTTTTTTACACTATAAAAATCAACTTGCTAGACACATCTAAATTCATTTGTTTAATTTTCTTCTTGCTGTTTCACTAATAATGCAGAAAAATGGTGCTTAAATATTTAGAATATGGTACACGAAGGCATATCCAGGATATGCAATCTTTGAGTTCCGTTAGTAATCTCAAATTGATTCACGATGATAACTGGGTTCAGAATTATATATTTATACATTTTTAGTGGATGTTTTAATACATATACAGTGTATGGGTAAAAGCTACTGGGTTACCCCTAGTTTTGAGCTTAGAGAGTTCTTTTGCTTATATGCATTTGGTATTTCCATCTTCTTTGTTGAAGAAGTGGAGTGAGAGGAGTTAAAGGAAGTTCCATCAATGTTAATTTTGCAGTCAAATTTGTAACATGGGTTTGTATTACTCTGGATGAGGTGTCCTTTTGACAATTGCTGTTTTCCCTTCGTTTCAGGATGCGTTGGAGACTGGACAGTGCAACAAGATCCGTATATTGATGAGGTTTTTGACTGTTTTGGTATGTTCTAGGAATCTGCTACTTTTGCTGCTCTGATGTTATACTCCAACTAAGAGTCCTCTGTAGTTTTTCTATTCTGATCTTTATTGAGTTTGATAACTAAGTGGTCTGAGAGCAGGATGTTTGGTAGCCTTTTGGCTAAGGTATGGAGATATTTGGTAAAGAATGTAAGTATGCGTAAAGTATATTTACCAAAGTTTTATCATCTATGATTCCGATCTTTGTGGGTGAAATTATCCAAGCATTTCAGAACATTCGTCAAGACCAAGTTCATTCATAACTATAATTTGCATCCTTCTCTCTCTCTCTGTAACTTTGTTATGATTTTACTCTATCAGTTAGGATTGAGTGCGACATTCGAACATCAAAGTGACCTTTTTTTTGGATTAGAGTCGCCCATGAGATTATTATCATCAAATTGAGTTCATTCACTTCTCTATCCAGTTTCTGCTTAACCTGAAACCTTGCATAACATTTGCTTGTATCCTCACAGACAATTTTGAGTATGATCTGATGTCGCGAGTTAATTGGTAGTTGTTAGTGAAGTTAATATATTGTTTGTGTTGTTAGATGTGCAGCAAAGTTATCCAACCGAGTGCATTAGTGGTTATTTTTGAAAGTTTATTATCATCAGCAGCGACTACTGTAGACGAAGAAAAAGGAATTCCCTCTTGGCAAGCACGCGCTGACTTCTATATTACTTGTATTTTATCGTGCCTTCCTTGGGGTGGTGCTGAACTTGTTGAGGTAATAATATGCACTTGATCAAAATGCCAAACCTTTACAATTCTTGCCTGCAATTGGGTGACAAGTTTTTTTTTTCCTGTTTGTACTTTTTCTGGCTATTTTCTTTTTTCTTTCACGAGCCGGGGCGGAAAAAATATGGATCTTAGAGATTCATCATAGCAAAGCCTCTTTGCTGGTTTACTGTACCCAAAATTGTAACTAAGCTTGAACTGCACATATTGGGGTTGGCAGATTGGCAATATGAATAGGAACTAGGGAACTTTATCCATAAAAGGAGTTAGGTAAAAGATTTATGGCAGTATCCCAAGTAGGTTGACATTGAGGCTTACTTGATTGATCTCAAAATTAAGACATCTGTTAAAAGGTGTGAAGTGTGGGAATATATTTCTATTTCTGTTGCTTACACTTGTAAGTTCATCACACATACATTTTTTTTGGAAATAGTAAAGATTTTATTACACATTGAATTAGGGTTATATTGCTGCATACTTGTAGATGCCTGAAGTCATGATCATGAAGGCTTTAAGGCTTGTGCCTCAGCTTATTTTGTATAATATTATTATTGGTGTTGTTTATTATTATTATTATTATTATTATTACTGTTGGTATTATTATTACTATTTTGATGATAGCTGAGATATCCCCAAGGTCAGTGGCGCACAGTTCAAAACTCGGTGGATAATGAACCTGCCCCTCCTTGCTTCTCCACTTTTATCTGTTACAGGTTTTGAACCGTGACACTTGCCTAATTCACAAATCACGCGTGTGCTCTTACTACTAGACCAAAAACCGGGAGTTTTGTATTATTTCATTGTCTATTGCTTGGTTCTTTCCGGCAAATTACTTTTTTGTTACGAAGACTTGAGCCTGAGGAGTAAGTCAAAGTGTCTTGAAGATTGTCAACCACTTTGGTTTTTGTGCATTCACAGGGAATTTATGTATTTTATACGTCTATATAAATTTTCTGGTTGTATTTGTGGTTCTCTTTTAGTTGTGTAATGTGCCAATTTCTTCTATTCCTTTACTAAATCATATGTTTGCTTTCTTCTCATTTACTTCATCTTTCTCAGCTAACGCTGAATTACCTAACTCTGTCGATTTTCAGCAAGTTCCCGAGGAGATTGAAAGGGTTATGGTTGGAGTAGAAGCCTATTTAAGTATTCGAAGACATGTGTCTGATGCTGGGCTTTCTGTCTTTGAGGATATTGAAGAAACCAATAATGTTGTCAATGAGAAGGTATATATTTGTAATAGATGTGAAAATCTCTTTATGTTATACTAGCTTGTGTCTTTGCACTGTCTGTTTTTTTTTTCTTTCTTTAAAGACCTTCAACATCATATAGCCTATGTTTTCAATCATGGCAATAGTATCATAGAGACAAAAGTTCAAGATTAGTGGGTGATGAATTTCTTTTCTATATACTTGTCCCTCAAACGAAAACAATTATCAGCATCAATATAAAGATATAAATTCTTTATTTCATCTTCTTCTGTAGTTTCCGCTTCAATTTCGTTTTACTTTAAGCAAATATGAACCCTTTCAACATATCCCTACCGTAATCAACTCTTCCTCTATGAATTGGCCAAACTAAATGAGTCTTCTGCCCTTCTCTAAAATGATTGATCCAAAAGCTACTTTATTGGACAAAGTGATGATGCTTTGTTGTAAATCTTTTCTATTTGGGATTTAAAAATGCAGGAACTGTGAATGTTTTCATACTAGCTTCACTCCTTATGAATAAAACCCTGTTATGCTCTTGAAAATAAATCGCCTTCTCATGTCTTTCTAAAGAAAAGAATTTAGGAATAAGGTGAAAATTTTGCGAATGTGACTCATTGGTGTTCACAAGTGGTTTTTCCTGACAAGTTTCACTCATCATGAATAGGATCCTGCTTAATCATTTTGAAAATAAATTACCTTTTCCTTCTTCCAAAGCAAACAATTAAAGAAAAAACAATGAATTGAAGGATAGTAAGTGTGAACTTTGGAACCATGCCCTAGTGGTGTACACTGGATTGACACTGTTATCTGAAAAGGAAGTTACTGAAAAGAGCATGATTGAATGTGTATGATTGTTGTCAGTGGCCAGTTTGAGTACAACTTGAATCAATGTGTAGCCTTGGGTTTGGTGTCTCTACTTCCTAGCATATAACACAGATAGTTTCCTTTGTGGTTCTTGATGTTTTTTCTCATATTATCATTGGATGGCCTCAAGTGATAGAAATTGCTTAACATGTGAGATTCTCCAGATGCTCTTCAATCAAAGTAGTTTGTTGGGGGGGGGGGGGGGGGGGGGGGGGGGGGGGGGGGGGGGGGGGGGGGGGGGGGGGGGGGGGGGGGGGGGGGGGG